>WNGS01152304.1:0-11392 GCA_020271785.1 Procambarus virginalis
GCCTCCACCAAATGACAGAAGACCCAGGCAGAGTATGAAAACAACACATGGAGTTAACACTATAATTGAGGAGGCATCCTTTGCTGCCTGTAGAAATTGATCCCGTCTGCTCATCATGCGGGATTCAATCAGGAAGGATAGCTGGGAGAACAAGGAACCGCATGAAGAAATGATACACGGGAGCCAAACTAGTGGAGGTGGCGACAAGAAACACTCTAAGCCAACCTGTCATGGAACCCACAAGGATGAGAGGAAAACGATGAACAGTGAGACTCGACCTAGTCTTCACTCTGAACGACTCAGACATAAGAGAAATCGGATTTGAGGACCCAGTAGGAATGAGCGACCACAGTGTACTGACGTTGAGTATCTGGTTGAGGAAGGTTATTGAACTCGAGGAGGGGTACTGAAAACAAAAGGCTGGCATTCCGAAAAGGAAACTATGTGGAGATAAGAAAATTCCTAACGATATAACATGGGAAACAGAAACTCGTGGGAAAGACGGCCAAGACATGATGGACTTCATCACGCAGAGTGCAAGGAAGCAGCGAACAAGTTTGTCCCAGTCCAAAAGAAAAACACAAAATGAAATCAAATGAGAAACCCATGGTTTAATCAGAGATGTAGGCAAGCTAAAGCAGCAAAGTAAAAGGGCGTGGAGAAACTATAGGAATAACAGGACACTTGAGAACAGAGAAAGATACCAGAGTATCTTTCTCTGCTCTCTTTCTCTGGAGGATAGTAAGAGACTACAGGACGACCTAGACAGACTGAATGAATGGTCCAACAAATGGCTGCTAAAGTTTAACCCGAGTAAATGCAAAGAAATGAAACTAGGCAGTGGAAACAGGAGGCCAGACACAGGATACAGAATAGGAGATAAAGTATTTAATGAAACCGACAGAGAGAAATATCTAGGGATTGATATCACACCAAACGTGTCTCCTGAAGCCCACATAAAAAGAATTACGTCTGCGTCATATGCGAGGCTGGCTAACATCGGAACAGCCTTCAGGAACCTGTATAAAGAATCATTCAGAATCCTGTATACCACATACGTAAGACCAATCCTGGAGTATGCGGCCCCAGCATGGAGCCCGTACCTTCTCAAGCACAAGACGAACCCTGGAAAAAGTTCAGAGGAATGCCACTAGACTAGTCCCAGGACTAAGAGGCATGAGTTACGAGGAAAGGCTGCGGGAAATGCACCTCACGACATTGGAAGACAGAAGAGTGAGGGGAGACATGATCACTACCTACAAAATCCTCAGGGGAATTGACAGGGATAAAGTGTTTAACACGGGTGGTACGCGAACAAGGGGACACAAGTGGGGACTGAGTCCTGAGACTGGAGACGCAAATGAGCCACAGGGACGTTAGTAAGAACTTTTTCAGTGTCAGAGTAGTTAACAGATGGAATGCATTAGGTAGTGATGTGGGGAGGCTGACTCCATACACAGTTTTAAATGTAGATATGATAGAGCCCAGTAGGCTCAGGAATCTGTACACCGGTGGATTGACAGTTGAGAGGCGGGACCAAAGAGCCAAAGCTCAACCCCGCAAGTACAAATAGGTGAGTACACACACACACACACACCACACAACACACACACACACACACACATACATACATACATACATACATTTGCATCTCACTTTGACAGGGCAGGATAGCTGCTATACAAGCCACTGTGATATTTAGCACTCAGCCATTGAAAGTGATTAAAGTACTTTACATCTCGTTATAATTATATCACATGTATAATTAACTGGTGCATTATACAGTCACTCTTGGGTACAGGTACAGTGTACTGTAACGTGTTCCAGTATTTAACAAAGTTCTGCACATCTCAACCCAGGGAGGGCGACAGTCAGTTAATGAGACGTTCTAAAATATATTGTTCAAGGGAATGGATTTTTCGTTTTAACAGAGCTGACCAATGATATATTCCGACACTTTCACAAAGTTGACCCATGGCGTATTCCGACACTTTCGCAGAGTTGACCCATGGCGTATTCCGACACTTTCGCAGAGTTGACCCATGGCGTATTCCGACACTTTCACAAAGTTGACCCATGGGTATTCCGACACTTTCGCAGAGTTGACCCATGGTGTATTCCGACACTTTCGCAGAGTTGACCCATGGTGTATTCCGACACTTTCGCAGAGTTGACCCATGGTGTATTCCGACACTTTCGCAGAGTTGACCCATGGTGTATTCCGACACTTTCGCAGAGTTGACCCATGGTGTATTCCGACACTTTCGCAGAGTTGACCCATGGTGTATTCCGACACTTTCGCAGAGTTGACCCATGGTGTATTCCGACACTTTCGCAGAGTTGACCCATGGTGTATTCCGACACTCGGTCTTTCCCACCCACTTCCTCTCTTCCCCCATATCTTTCTCTTGACTTCCCTGTTCGTCCCTAACTCCATCCTCCCTCTCTCTCCCTCTTCCCCTCTCTCCCTCTCCCCTCTCACCCTCTCTCCCCACTTTTCCCCTTCTCTCAGAAAATTTATTACAAAGGACTGAAACGTGTGGATCTCGGGAAATATATTATGACCCAAAACTCTACGGGAATTACACCTTATATTTCATACTTGCCTCGATGACAAGTGCATGAGGGGACTGCAATGCAATAATGGCTAATATACATTAAAACCTTTAACTTAGGCCGAGCCCAAGCAGCCTATGTCCATCCAGTACCCCAGACCATTCTCCCTTGCAAGGTTGGGTGTGGCCAGCCCCAATCATCTGATCGCCAACTTTGGACAGACTGAGAGATATAGTCAATCTCCTTTATAATGGAGATATCTTGTCCATATAAGAGGAGAAGATTGGAGGCTAGACGGTATTGTGATTAACCTCACTCAACTTTCCATGGTTAATGGTGAGTGTCATTAGGGGATCTGGGTCATCCCTCATGTCCCCCCTTAATGTAGGGTTGGCTCCTATTTGGGAAACTCAAACCAACGACTGTTAGGAAAACTAAAACTTGGGTTGATTGTGCATATTATTATTATAACAGATTTTTCACCTATTATCGAATCGACGTCGATAACGTCTATTCAACGTCGAGGCAATGACGATTCAACATTACTTGAGCATGTTTTGTCTGCATGAGAGGGAGGACAGGCAATAGCGAGGGAGGAAAGGAGGGGTGGAGAGAGAGGGAACAGGATGGAGGGAGAGAGAAACAAGACGAAGGAAGAGAGAACAGGAGGGAAGTAGAGAGAACGGGAGGGAGGAAAGGAGAGAGAACAAGAGGGTAGGGAGAATCAGAGAATAGGAGGAAAAAGAGAGAATGGGTTGGAGAAACAGACAGAGATAGACGGATAAGGTGACTCAATTTGTGTAGCTGCAGTCCCAATAAGTAATTTACATGATTAACGCCCCCCCCAAATCACATAACATAACCTTCCCCCAAAGCAACCCCCCCAGAGCAAACCCCCCCAGAGCAACCCCCTACAGCGAACCCCCCCCACAGCAAATCCCCCCCCAGAGCAATCCCCCCACAGCACCCCTCCCCCACAACAACAACCCCACAACAACCACCCCCACAGCAACCCCCCACCAAAGCACCCCCACAACAACAACCCTGTTTGATAACTGCTTGATGGGGTTCTGGGAGTTCTTCTACTCCCCAAGCCCAGCCTGTGGCCAGGCTCGACGTGTGAGAGTTTGGTCAACCAGGCGGTTGACCAGACTTGGAGCGGCCCGCAGGCCCACATACTCACCACAGCCCGGTTGGTCCGGCACTCCTTGGAGAAAACTATCTAGTTTCCTCTTGAAGATGTCCACGGTTTTTCCGGCAATATTTCTTTTAGTCGCTGGGAGGATGTTGAACAACCGCGGACCTCTGATGTTTATACAGTGTTCTCTGATTGTGCCTATGGCACCTCTGCTCTTCACTGGTTCAATCTTGCATTTTCTTCCATATCGTTCACTCCAGTACGTTGTTATTTTACTGTGTAGATTTGGGACCTGGCCCTCCAGTATTTTCCATGTGTATATTATTTGATATCTCTCTCGTCTCCTTTCTAGTGAGTACATTTGGAGAGCTTTGAGTCGATCCCAATAATTTAGGTGTTTTATTTCGTCTATGCGTGCCGTATATGTTCTCTGTATTCCCTCTATTTCAGCAATCTCTCCTGCTCTGAAGGGGGAAGTGAGTACTGAGCAGTACTCAAGACGGGACAACACAAGTGACTTGAAGAGCACAACCATTGTGGTGGGATCCCTGGATCCCACCACAATGGTTGTACTCACACACCACCCCACAACCCCCCCCCCCCCACAGCAACCCCCACCCCCCACAGCAACCGCCCCCCCTCACCCCCACAAAACATAATATAAAGAACCTCACATTCATACATTAGATTCTGCATACACTGTCTCCTAGTCTTTGATGGAAGTTGGAAGCCTTTATGCATAGTGTGTGAAATCACCCACAATGGCACTGCAGATTTCACTGCAGTGCCATTGTGGGTGATTAGTTGCATTGCTAAATGCAGTCAAAGTGAATCATGAGCTGTACCTCTTTCTGCAATCATAGTGTTAGCTATGTCTCTTGCTCCACTCACAGTGATTAGTTGTATCTCGTGCTCCAATTATAGTGATTAGTTGCATCTCGTAATTACTGTATATCTTGCTGCAATCATAGTAGGATATTAGTTTTTGTTATGACCAATTGTGTTGTAAGTGATCCTATGAAGAAATAAATGAAATTAGAATGATGATTCTAAATTGTTTCTTATTAATATCTTTTTAATTTCGATTTATGCATGAATAATTAAGTAAAAACACTATTTTTTCATGTTATTCGAGTCAGAGTATTTAATTTATTTAAATTTATTTCCAGTAATACATATTACTATATGGCCCCTTTATTTGAACGGATAATGTTATATTTATGTATTACTGGCTGTACCCGGCACGTTGCTGAACCACAGCAACCCTCCTTTGTCCTAACCATTCCCAACAACCCGTCCCTCGTCCTCCCCACCATCCCCCACTCCCCGCCCCCCTCATCCTCCTCACCATACCCCCTCCCCATCGTCCTCCCCACCATTCCCCACTCCCTTGTCCAATGCGTTCCCAAATGATCTCATGTTCCCTCAGAAAAATGTGAATATCAAATGATCTGATGTTCCCATCTCTGAAAAATAAGAAAGTTAAAAAACGAAATGAAAAACAATGAAAAATGTAAAAAATAAACTGTACTCATGAAATGAATGGTATGGTAAACAACACAGCTCAATTCCAACGCAGTCACAAAAATAATTAAAACGAAATGAAAATAAATCGAAATCTATGAAAATTTAATTTATCAATGCAACTAGAAACATTGAAATGGAATCGTAACACATTTAGTACAGCGTGTATTGCTTTTACGTGCAGCAGATGGCACCGTTTTCAAAAAAAGCATGGTTTTACCTGTCGCCAATGTGGCATGTATATAGATGTATAAAAACAACCGCGTATTCGAATACAACGTTGTCAAAATTTTAAAGCAATCGATAAAGAGGTTTTGGAGATTTCTCTCACATGAAAACTCACTTGAAAAACAGTTTTTCAAAAAAGCATGTTTTTACCTGTCACAGACGTGACATCTATATAGTACGTGTATAAAAACACGCTCGTATGCGAATGGAACGGTGTTTTAAAATTTCAAAGTAATCGGTGAAGAACTTTCGGAGATTAGCGATTTTGAACAAACGAACACATTTACATTTTTATTTATATAGATTATTGCCATTGTGACACTGCATTTTATAATTATAAATTTAATATCTCTCCTCTTCCAGCCTGGCTACATAGGTTTGTGTAAGGGGACATAGGAGCAGGTGGTGGTTGTGTGGTTAAGCTGCAGTTACTGGGTTTGGTTGAGAGGGAGCACTCTTGACCTGACCTGTGGCAAGGTGATTGTATTAAGCGTTACATTCAATGCTTCCCGAGGCTTCCTTCCCGTCCTTATACCCGAGGCTTCCTTCCCGTCCTAATACCCGAGGCTTCCTTCCCGTCCTAATACCCAAGGCTTCCTTCCCGTCCTAATACCCAAGGCTTCCTTCCCATCCTTATACCCGAGGCTTCCTTCCCATCCTTATACCCGAGGCTTCCTTCCCATCCTTATACCCGAGGCTTCCTTCCCATCCTTATCCCCGAGGCTTCCTTCCCGTCCTAATACCCGAGCTTCCTTCCCATCCTTATACCCGAGGCTTCCTTCCCATCCTTATACCCGAGGCTTCCTTCCCATCCTTATACCCGAGGCTTCCTTCCCATCCTTATACCCGAGGCTTCCTTCCCATCCTTATACCCGAGGCTTCCTTCCCATCCTTATACCGAGGCTTCCTTCCCGTCCTTGTACCCGAGGCTTCCTTCCCGTCCTTATACCCGAGGCTTCCTTCCCGTCCTAATACCCGAGGCTTCCTTCCCGTCCTAATACCCAAGGCTTCCTTCCCGTCCTAATACCCAAGGCTTCCTTCCCATCCGTATACCCGAGGCTTCCTTCCCATCCTTATACCCGAGGCTTCCTTCCCATCCTTATACCCGAGGCTTCCTTCTCGTCCTAATACCCGAGGCTTCCTTCCCATCCTTATACCCGAGGCTTCCTTCCCATCCTTATACCCGAGGCTTCCTTCCCGTCCTAATACCCAAGGCTTCCTTCCCATCCTTATACCCGAGGCTTCCTTCCCATCCTTATACCCGAGGCTTCCTTCCCATCCTTATACCCGAGGCTTCCTTCCCATCCTTATACCCGAGGCTTCCTTCCCATCCTTATACCCGAGGCTTCCTTCCCGTCCTTATACCCGAGGCTTCCTTCCCATCCTTATACCCGAGGCTTCACACTGGTGAGTGCTTGGAGCACTGACACTCCTCCTGCTTCAGGTGAGGCAGAAGGGCCTTCTTCTGACTTTAATTTGTGGGATGGTGGAGAGGAGGAATTTCTAATTAACCCAAACAATGCTAAATTGGGCGAGACAGTCCTTGTGGTCTTCAGGGGAGAACTGTGCGCTTAAAATGACCTTGAAAACAGTCTTAAGATGGCAAGACCTAGGGAATAATCTGAGATGGCAAGACCTATGGAATAATCTGAGATGGCAAGACCTAGGGAATAATCTGAGATGGCAAGACCTCGGGAATAATCTGAGATGGCAAGACCTAGGGAATAATCTGAGAGGCCAAGCACATGGCATTTATCACAGGAGAATGAAGAATTCGTCTCACGACATGATTGTGACGTGTTGCACGTGTCACGGTGCAGGTATTTGTGACGTGTTGCACGGGTCACGGTGCAGGTATTTGTGACGTGTTGCACGGGTCACGGGGCAGGTATTTGTGACGTGTTGCACGGGTCACGGTGCAGGTATTTGTGACGTGTTGCACGGGTCACGGTGCAGGTATTTGTGACGTGTTGCACGTGTCACGGGGCAGGTATTTGTGACGTGTTGCACGGGTCACGGGGCAGGTCTTTGTGACGTGTTGCACGTGTCACGGTGCAGGTATTTGTGACGTGTTGCACGTGTCACGGTGCAGGTATTTGTGACGTGTTGCACGTGTCACGGGGCAGGTATTTGTGACGTGTTGCACGTGTCACGGGGCAGGTATTTGTGACGTGTTGCACGTGTCACGGTGCAGGTATTTTGCGATACGGTGGAACACCTCGAAACGCATTTTGTGTAAAATCCTCCTCGCAGGTCGTGAGGTCCTCCTCGCAGGTCGTGAGGTCCTCCTCGCAGGTCGTGAGGTCCTCCTCGCAGGTCGTGAGGTCCTCCTCGCAGGTCGTGAGGTCCTCCTCGCAGGTCGTGAGGTCCTCCTCGCAGGTCGTGAGGTCCTCCTCGCAGGTCGTGAGGTCCTCCTCGCAGGTCGTGAGGTGGTCGTCCTCGCAGGTCGTGAGGTCCTCCTCGCAGGTCGTGAGGTCCTCCTCTCAGGTCGTGAGGTGGTCGTCCTCGCAGGTCGTGAGGTCGTCCTCGCAGGTCGTGAGGTCGTCCTCGCAGGTCGTGAGGTGGTCGTCCTCGCAGGTCGTGAGGTCGTCCTCCCAGGTCGTGAGGTCGTCCTCCCAGGTCGTGAGGTCGTCCTCCTCGCAGGTCGTGAGGTCGTCCTCGCAAGTCGTGAGGTCGTCCTCGCCTAGTGTCCCTGTCTCCCCATTTATCGTAATCTGAGAGGTTCCTCCAGAGTAGGTGGAGTGAGACGGACGCAGAGTGCTCAAGCCCGGTAGTTTGTCTTCATTAACTAAACCTTGGAGACAGTTTTCTTCCCGTGAAGACTATTGGCATCCCTGGTTCCCAGTCTTTGGCTCCTGGTAATGCATGTGGATGCAATTAACCTAATAATTCTCGGCGCAGTAATATTAGCGTGCATTATTTATACATATGAGAATGCAACCTGTCCTCAGACCAAGTCCATTCCATTGTAATAACCCTGAACTCTGTAATCGTTCTGAACGCATTCCTTGCTGTTATACCACTTTCTCCTTACTTCTCTGTGCTCTCTCATCTAATACCCCAGCGTAACACTGTTACAGTCCAGCATGTCCCCTCACTGGACTGCCACGAATATAAACTGAATATTAAATGAGGAGAACGCAACAAGAATAGGGGTTATTAATTATAACTAATAATTAAAAATCATAAGAACACTGCCACCACCTTCCCAACATAAATGAATGTGTCTAAAATTATTGGTCCCCAGAAGGAAGGGACTCATAATCATGGAACTCAAAGGGCCAGTAAATGGATCTTAATGGCTTAATACTGTAATCTTAGTGAACTGAACGGAAGATTCTAGAGCGACTTTACTATTTCATACGATGGAGAACACGGGGGAACTCTAGTACAGCAAATGAAATCACAAGATGAATAACCAGTCATTAATCAAGGGGACAGATAACTAAACACAAATACATTAAATTACTTTATTATTGGAACCCGGATATTTAAATAAAATTGAAACATAGCCTACTCTAAAAGCCCTACGAGGCAAATGAATGTAATACCGAAATACATGAAATCAAGTGCACAACACCTTGAAACCACACTGAGGCCGAGATGTTGATGGCTTGCCCCCCCCCCCCCCCCCACACGGTTAAAGGGACCTGTCCCCACCAATCTCCAGAACACACTAACTAACCTATTTTTAAACGCTTACCAGTGGGACAGGCTCCACCCAAATTAACTCCGCCTATCCCAAGCCTATGGCCAATGGATTTAAACATAACTAGGTGATCTAGCATGTGGCCAATGGCATGGACAGGCACTATCCTGAGGGACTCTGCCTCTCTACTAACCAATGAACACAGAGTGTCACTCTTAGGCCAGCCAAAACTCTTGACTTAGCTCCGCCCCCTAGGCTCCTGGACATAGGCCGGTTCTGAAAGTTCTGTTTTACTCCCGTAGGATCATGAACCGTTCCCCGCTACAACAGGAAACCCAAACGGTCGTATGCTCCAGCTCCCTCACTCGAAACTTGAGAATTACGGTAATTCGTCACTGTTTCTTTAAACTGTCAAATGTTAGTACAAAGGCAGAGGAGAGGGAAACGGATTGGAAAAAGGGGATTGGAAATGACTGGAGACAAATGATTTTGGAAAGATTGGAGACATAGGGATTGGGGAACAAGTGACTTGACCACCTGCCTAAGGAAAATTTGACTCTGGTAAGAAGGGGAACCTGCCCGCAGGGAGGGGAGAATGACCAGAGTCGGACTGAGGACTGCCACATACCATACACCATCCTGCGGTCGTCCCCAAAGACACAATCATAAATTAACATGCTGTTCATTCAAAATATGAAATTCCTCAAATATTTTAATATTGATATATATTTTAGCATATTCTGCATATTTAGGCATTGTTTAGTTCTGATGACGATTGTGTGTATTTGTAGTACGCAGGTGAAACATTTACAGCGTTGTGGTATATGTATATATATTATGTTATTTTTTTGGTAGCAGTCCTTCTTGTAAACATATGTTTTTGAATATGGCCGAAAGGGTAATATTATTAATTCTAACAAGAATCTTCTCTATTACTTTTTCTTCACTGTCGGGGATAATTGAAAAATTAACTCTACAAAGTTCATTTTCTCATTTGTGTTTTGGTCTGACGCATAAAAGGACTTCTCACATTTTCAAAGACAGGTTTACACATGTTGTTGTTAGATTCGCTACTTGGAACAAAAATTTCCAAGTAGCACGGGCTATGGTGAGCCCGTTGTGGACTTATCTGGCACAGGAGAGGGGCTGTGGTTTACACATATCATTTCATACTTATATTCGTTTTGGATGAGGTGATACGACACAAATGTTTTTGGGTGAGGTTATAAAAGCCAGAACACGAATCAATGGGTATATATATTGTACATAAGAACATATGAATGAAAGTAACTACAGAAGGCCTATTGGCCATATTTTCTCTTGCTGTTGATTGCTGTGTTGACTTTTTGATGTGACGCTAATGTCGAGTCTCCTGCTATCGCTGTATCTATCGATGATTTCTGTGATGCTTGATAAGATTTCTCTGGTGATGGTCTGGGTTGTGAGAAGATTTTATGTTCCTTGATGGAGCCCTGTTGTTTGTGCATTGTTAATCGCCGAGAAAGAGACGTTGTTTTCTTGCCTATATACTGTGATCTTTGGAGCTGACAGTCCCCAAGTAGGCATGTGAAGGCATTGACGACGTTGGTTTTTTTCAAGGCATTCTCTTTGGTGTCTGGGGAAGTCTTTCATGAGTAGGTTGGCCGTTTTCTTGTTTTTGTACTAAATTGTAATTGTATTTTCTGATTTTTGTCTGTAGGGATAACGTTCCTGTCAGTAGGGATAACGTTCCTGTCAGTAATATCTTTCAGAACCCTTTCCTCCATTTTATGAGCCGTCGAAAGAAGTTCCTGTAAAACAGTCTAATAGGGGCACATGTGTTGTGTTAGTTGACCTTTAAGAGGTTGCATGGCGTTTCACCTTTTACAGGGAAGTAAAACGTAAGAAATATTCAGAAGATTCGGTTAGCTCTTCATTGCTCTTACCCTTTCGGTCATATTCAACACATATATATATATAATATATATATATATATATAATTTATATACTATATAATATATATATATATATAAGGGTACCTACGGTGGTGCTATTATAGGGACCCATAGCCTCAAAGAAGGGAACACAGAGCATTCAGGGAAAAACTTGCCATTTAACTCTAAATACGTATAGTGTTCGCTCTCCTACCACCCCCCTTTTTTTATGGTGTCCACTTTATTATGCAAGGTTATACGTTACATATCTGATTGTATACAAAAAATAAACATTAAGAGGACACAAAAAATTCGCTTCCTAGAGGCTGTAGATTTCCTCGAACTCCTCCGACGTCGGGCAGGAACCGAGGATGCAGCGGACAT
>WNGS01152306.1:6206-16811 GCA_020271785.1 Procambarus virginalis
GATGACGGTGTAAGGCCATCCTTAGAGAGTGTTATCTGGTTGTGGGAGTGTTGTTTTAGTTCCTAGGATATTAGAGAGGTATTCCATGTGCTTTTCATGTTGCCTTTTGCTTCTTTGAATCTAGTCTCATAATATGAAAGTTTAGCTTTTCTTATGGTACTGGTAAGCACTGATGAGTACCTTTTAACTACTTCCTTTGTAACTAGGCTACTCCTAAATTTCTTTTCATATTCATGTTTTTTGTTGATTGATTTAATTATGCCACTAGTGAGCCACGGGTTATTTTTTCTTTATCAGTTACTTGTTTGGTAAGGATGGGACAGTGAGTGTTGTAGAGGCTTAGAGTTTGGAGAGAAAGAGGTTAGTTAATGAGTTTATATCCTGTGTATTATTAAATTCAGGTTCCCAGTTATATTGTGAAGTGCGTTAGAGAGATTGCCTAAAGCTGATTCACTGTGCAGCCTGAATGAGAGTTTCTTGGTTTCTGGTGGTGTTGTGTCCATGTTTGCTATGAGGAAGGTAGGATAGTGGTCAGTTGTTTTGTCATAAATTACCCCAGATGTAAGGGGAGCTGTTATATTAGTCCATAGGTGATCCAGGGTAGTGGCAGATGTTTGAGTGACTCGGGTGGGCTTGGTGATTGTGGGGATTAGCATACAGGAGTGCATGCTGTTACGGAAATTATATATTATATTTATATATGATAAGCGCGGTTTGAGGGTTAACCTTCCCCGTACTGGGGGCTTCACTTTTCCATTTTGCTAGCTATATAACAGTGGGTTCATAGTTGGTGGATGGAGGAAGAAGTTGTACAGGTCTCTGGTGGTGTGTAGGTGGAAATAGTGTGAGAATTGTTTTACTGTCACATTGTTCATGGGTCTTGGGTTATCTTGAGATGATTTCGGGACTTAGCGCCCCCGCGGCCCGGTCCTCAACTAGGCCTCCTTTTTGTTACACACCCTCCAGGAAGCAGCTCGTAGCAGCTGTCTGACTCCCAGGAGCCTATTTACTGCTAGGTATCAGGGGCATCAGGGTGAAAGAAACATTTTGCCCATTTGCCTCCGCCTCCACCGGGTATCGAACCCGGATCCTCTGGACTACGAATCCAAAGCGCTGTCCACCCAGCTGTCACGCGCCAGTTTCACTCTCAGGGGGGCCAGTTTCACTCTCTCAATTTCTGTGATTTATTTACCTTGCTGCTTGTCTGTTTTGGTTTGTCCTCCTTTCTGGTGGCATTTTCCTGGTTAGAATGATCTACAATCCCTGCTCCTTACACCTATGTGTAATTACCTGTTTACAGGGGTTGGGGGGGGAGAGGTTGGTTTTCTGTGGGGAGCCCCTATGGCTCCCTGGAGCTTATCGGGCTAATGTATGTTATGTTAGACCGGGACATTAGCTATGGAGTTCAGACCTACCAGGGACCAGCGCCAGAACCTGGCCCCTTCAGAGAGGTTTCAGGGAGCAATGGCTCGGGAAAACCCCATATGGTTGGGGGTTTTCCTTATCTGCCATCGACCGGGGTTAGGCACCCAGAAAGGTAGGCGTAACAAAACAAACCCCACATGGTAAGAAACTACAACAAAAACCGAACAGAGAGGTAGAGAACTCCCTACAATCCCAAGGAAAACAATCAAACAATCACTTTACTGCCGCGCCGGTCATCCGTGCAGCCCTCCCCTCCCTGGGAGGGGGAGGGGGGAGGGGGCCCCGGACCTCACCACGCCGGCTGCCTTCAGTTCGTAAGCTAATGTCAACCAGGATAGACGCTTCTCTGGCCTCAGTTTCCTAGGAGGTGTTTGCCTTGTGTGGCGTTCACTGCCATGTGTTGTGTTGTGCGGTGGCCAGGAGCACCTCATCAGTGCCGGGGCTACATGTGCTTAGTGGTTGACTTCCCTAAGCGCCCTGTGAGTACTGCCCTTGCGTAACAGGGTTATCTTCCCTGGGGCGTTCGGGAACCATTCCCGTCGAGGTTCTTGCTCCTCAGCATTTGCCTCGCCCTTGGGGCGAGCTGGGGCTTGGGGCCCTTGTTTGGCCCTGGGTAGGGATTGGTATTGTGCTGGTTAGGACGTCAAGGTGTTGCACAGCCTGCCACCTGAGCGGCGACCGGTTCCTGTTACCTCTGGTGACGGTGTACTTTTGCGGGGTTTTTCTTTTGTTTTTATTTTCTTGCCTGGTGGGGGTCTGCATAGTGTGGCTATAGTTCCACTGGTAGTGTTGGCGCTGTCCACTCTGCTAGGCCCCCCCGTGATTGTACACGTCGCAGGGTTTTCAGTGTTATCCTCTACCCTCTTGTTATGTTTGGGTTTCTTAACCGGTTACCAACACTTTGCCCGGGCTTCCCGTAGTTGTTACCCCTACGGGCCCTGGAAACCCCTGTCTGGGCTCGGGGGACCATTGGATGTGTCTTCCGGGTACAGAGCACCACTTGGTTTCCGAACCCCTTGGGGATGAGACCCGTCGGTTAACATGTAAGTTCGTAAACGAGAAATAAAGGGCAAAAAATAAACTAGAAATGTAAAAAAAAAAAAATTTATGAAAAAATTATGAAGAAACTCTAGGGGAAAAAATCGACAAGGTTCATAGCGTAAATGCGACAGTATTTTGTTTGTACTCACCAATAAGTGAAGTCCTGATCCGCTTTATAAAAGTCCTTAATTGTTCCTAACTGATTATTAAGACGTCTGGCAAACATCCTCTGGATGTTTCCTGCCAGCCTGCAGGAACATCCTGCCAGCCTGCAGGAACATCCTGCCAGCCTGCAGGAACTGCCAGCCTGCAGGAACACCCTGCCAGCCTGCAGGAACTGCCAGCCTGCAGGAACATCCTGCCAGCCTGCAGGAACACCCTGCCAGCCTGCAGGAACTGCCAGCCTGCAGGAACATCCTGCCAGCCTGCAGGAACATCCTGCCAGCCTGCAGGAACTGCCAGCCTGCAGGAACATCCTGCCAGCCTGCAGGAACATCCTGCCAGCCTGCAGGAACTGCCAGCCTGCAGGAACATCCTGCCAGCCTGCAGGAACATCCTGCCAGCCTGCAGGAACTGCCAGCCTGCAGGAACATCCTGCCAGCCTGCAGGAACATCCTGCCAGCCTGCAGGAACTGCCAGCCTGCAGGAACATCCTGCCAGCCTGCAGGAACATCCTGCCAGCCTGCAGGAACTGCCAGCCTGCAGGAACATCCTGCCAGCCTGCAGGAACATCCTGCCAGCCTGCAGGAACATCCTGCCAGCCTGCAGGAATATCCTGCCAGCCTGCAGGAACATCCTGCTAGCCTGGCAGCCTGCAGGAATATCTTGCCAGCCTGGCAGCCTGCAGGAACATCCTGCCAGCCTGCCTGCATGCCAGCCTGCATGCCAGCCAGTCTGCCAGCCAGCCTCACTCTCTGCCTGCCTCACTCTCTGCCTGCCTCCTTCCCTGCCATCCTACTAACGGGTCGAGTGTGTTAGGCTTAAAATTCGGGAGTGAGCTGGTCTCTCCCCCACCACCACCACCAACAACAACAACCCCCCCCCCCCCTACATCCCATACTCTCTCTTCAAGGTCACGCGGTTCAACCACATGACTATCCCTGCCTCCCTCTCTGCCTGCCATCCAGCCTGCCTCCCTCTCTGCCTGCCATCCAGCCTGCCTCCCTCTCTGCCTGTCATAAAGCTTACCTCCCTCTGCCTGCCTCCCTCTCTGCCTGCCATCCAGCCTGCCTTCCTCTCTGTCTGTCATAAAGCTTACCTCCCTCTGCCTGCCATCCAGCCTGCCTGCCTGCCTGTCAGCCTGCCTGCCTGTCAGACTGCCTGCCAGCCTGCCTGCCAGCCTGCCTGCCAGCCTGCCTGCCTGCCTGCCTGCCTGCCTGCCTGCCTGCCTGCCTGCCTGCCTGCCTGCCTGCCTGCCTGCCTGCCTGCCTGCCTGCCAGTCTGCCTGCCTGCCAAAAATATACGATGATGTACATTTAAGAAACAAATCTGGGTCACAGGTTTGTCGAGTATGGTTAGGCTTACGAAGTCAGCTGGTACCTCCCCCACCACCATCACCCCCTCCAACCCATACACACTCTCTCAAAGGTCACGTGGTTCACCTCGCTGGCAGGCCAGCCTGCCTGCCTGCCTGCCTGCCTGCCTGCCTGCCTGCCTGCCTGCCTGCCTGCCTGCCTGCCTGCCTGCCTGCCAGCCTGCCTGCCTGCCTGCCTTTCCCTCCCTCCCTAATTTTCACTACTTCGCTCCCTTCCTGTCTACCTCCTTGCATCTCTCCCTACCTCCCCCTCCTTCCTAGCATCTCTCCCTCCCCTTCTGGCTAATTCTCCCCCCTCTCTCATACTGCCTCCCACCTAAGCTCTCCCATCCATCCACCCACCAGTCAGCCATCACTGACGCAATGCGTGCATTTGGAGCCAACATGGTGCACAGATGTTTCTTGATTGTGCAGATATGTAAAACAAAAGCACAGAATGAACATTCCAGCCTTATGACAATTCAAAATAATAGGAATAATAGGCCGTGAATCTGTGAAGTCACAGTGGGCAAACTGGACCATCTCCCACCCACCGCCACAGGCCGGCGCGACGCTTGGCGGACCCCTTCCCGGGTAGCATGACTCTCCAACCCCAATCGGGAAACTGGAAGTTTCGGATAACTAAAGTTCGGAAACCAAGTGGTGCTCTGTACCAACCCGTCTTGTACGGGATCGTTGGTTGCTGTGCCCTTGTCTCCGGGTGACAGTCGCCATTTTTACCTCCGTCATGCTGCCTGTTGGGTCACTGACACCTTGACCCGGAGTCTTGCGAGAGAGTTTCTCTGCTTGTTCTACAGTACTCTCCTGATGTTATTACTGTTCAGAGTACAGGTGGCATCCGTGTTGCAAGCTAGGTTAGGTTGCTGCAACATACTAGGTTCGTTTCCCACTCGGATGCCCCGAGGCCGCCCCGTTTTGGTTAGGTGCTGTTCGCCCCTTTCCCTCCCTGTTCCCGGCTCCGGACTGTCTCCGGGTTTCGGGGTCGGGGCGGGGTTTAGTTGGGGCAGAGACTCGGGCGGTTTTCGGGGGCTGCCCCATTCGGGTTGGGGGACGGAGGTTTTCGAGCCTGTTCCTCCTGCCAAGGCTTCTGGGTCTTACCAGCGGCCCTTTCTTGCTGCCTTTCCCATGGACTCTTACTTTTCTTTAAGGGCAGAGTTTGCCCCTGCCGGGCGGTCCGTAGAATTACCCAAATCTACCCAAATCTACCCAAATGTACCCAAATCCTCCTAGCATTACGTAAGTAATGAAGAAATATGATATATTTACTTACTGTAATGTTGGTGCTGCACGTAGAACATGATCAAACCTATTTTTACGCTGAAATAATGTAATTTCATATCGAAATTAGAAGTAAATATGTGAGGTGTGACGCCATAGGAAGTCGACGGTCCAAGCGACAAAATTGTGGAGCGACTTATCCAAGATATATGGTCGCCTGGAGAGTGTTTGCTACCATATCAGCCTCCTGTACACAATGATCCAGTGGTCGCACTTCTTTGTTCAAATTGTCGCATATTTAAATATTTATATTAACAAGTAGAAAGGATATTTGTAATAATATCTTTCATAAATAGCCACAAAACATTAATATTTATTTAAAAAATGTGTATGGAAGTTAATCAACTCTACAGGACAATAATTTTGTTATATATGATATATATCTTACGTTATTCGTTTGTATGCGTTCGCTACTTAAACTATCCATGTCCTTTTCGTTCATTGGACACCGAATCCTACACGCTCTCAGATATATTGCTTAATTAATAGAGATTCACAAATAAAACGTATATTTGTATATGTTATCAGAAAGGCAGAGATAAAATAGTTTTTTGTGAATCCATCATAGAGATTATATCTTATTAGAGAGGAAAAATATCCATATTTTAAAGAAGGTTTCTTGGCCGACGCTCTCCCTATCGATGGGAACTATGATCTTTCGAAGATCAATGTTAATCTAATGTAGACATTGTAATAAACGAAGTTTTCTGTCATAATAAAGATAGGCATGTAAGCTGCATGTTAATACTTTAGCCTAAATATAACTGAAGTGAAAGTGAAGATATATGCCTTTTTATAGTTACGTGATGGCTACCTCCGGGAGTGTGAAGGCCTGCAAACAAGCCAATCAATTGTGTAATTCATTTGCATATATGCAAAGTAACATTAAAGGTTTATATGTCGCCATAATCACAGATGTAGTCGATACTGTGACTACATTTCAAGGAAAATATATCTTAAATGAAAGCCAAGATATGGTTAAATAAATAGCAAATACACACCATCGCCGGTGTCCGGACACATGAAAACTTCCAATGCATCAGTGTTCTGCCAGGCGGGCAATACAGGCTTCGCAATTCCGAAAAATTATGTAATTCAGAGAGATACGTTGATAAACGTAAATGTTTTATATTTTAAATACAGATATAAACTTTGTTTTCAAACGTTAATTGTAGCAATATCTCAAGTATAAGAACCAAGATACATTTTGGATTTAACAATTTCCTGTAAAGTTGCAGTGCTACCTTAATTGTATATATCATCATCATATACAGACAGAAATTAACTTATAAAATGTGGAGGTAAAGATAGACGTATGTTAATTATGACGCAGGATCGCTCCTATAAGAACTTAATTATAAACCATAATATTATAATGTATAATATTAATTGTGTTGGGTGACAGGAAGCCACAGTATATTCATACACGTTAGGCTTTTATCAAGGTCATCCCTAAGGTCAAATTACTAACCTCGCCCAGGATGCAACCCCACAATAAGCTGAGTACCTACTTACTGCCAGGTGAATAGTCGCATTACGTGAAAGGAAATGTACCCAAACATTTCTGTCCCGTCCAGGATTCGAACGCGGAATTATCGATTGTGTGTCGAGAACGAACACAACTGTACTACTGGGACTGTATACAGTGCCTCTGGATATACATCCCCACAACAATTAACTAGCTCCCAGGTACCTAATTACTGCTAGGTGAACAGCAGGTCATCTAGCAGTGAACACCACCTGCCAGCTCACCTAGTAATGAACACCACCTGCACATCGCACCGCACCACTTGCCAGCAGGTGCAGAAGTACGATGGAGAGAGTAAAGTATACAATATTTCAAGTATAGGAATAAAGATATATTTAGGATTTAACGTTTTCCTATAAAATTTAAATAATACCTTTATTTGATGTTGCTACATATCCTTCCCGGCTTGGTGCCTTCTTTGATAATTACTTACTTACATTTATTGAACTTTATCATCATCATTTACAAAAAGAAATTAACATAAAAATGTAGTCATTTTAATACACAACAGGCATAACTGTGACGTGCTTATCTCTGAAGCTAGACACAGATAAATGAAATAATCAATGATGGAGTCAAAGTTTGTCTCCTGTGGATTCCTTCCCATATTGGTCTCCGAATGCATGATAGAACTGATGAGTTGACCAAGACTTTTGCTCGTAAAGAGGGAATTAATTACCAACTTGAACTGCCTTTGAGCAGCCTGAAGGCAGTAATATTCCGGGAACATCAACTAAATTCGGAGACTTGAGGCAAAACAAAATTCACACCAGTTACTCCATCTATCATCATTCTATTATGCAGTAAGAACCGCACGTCTATGGGTCATCCAATAAGGTTAGCAGACTTCTAGATGTTACCACTGCTAGGCTTAGGCTCGGCTACAAGTACCTCTGGGAGTTTGTACACCTGCTGATGTAGATTTGACTAATGTAAACTCTGTCAGCAGAACTATTCGCATACTTTGCGTCATTATTTAATGGAATGTGAAAAAATCACGGAATTTAGAGATAACACCATCAATAGTGTCCAAGAAATGTGTAAGTACTTCATTCATAATGATGTGCTGGCCGAAATCTTAGCGAAGTATCCAAATTTGCTTACTGTAGGTAATGCATGCACATGACTGTAAAGCTGCCCCAGTAGGGTGGCACATGACTGTAAAGCTGCCGCCCAGTTGAGTGGGTGTGAGCAAGACAATAACTGTATGACTCATCATAGATGTAAAGTGCCTTATAGTGACTGTTTGAGCCTCATGTTGAATCACTTGTGACACAAAATACTGATGTGTGTATTTGTGTGGGTGTTTAAATATGTATGTGTATGTATATAGTATACGTAAGTATGTACATGTATGCATGAGCATGTGTACATGTATATGTATAACATTATTAATTTTGTAACTAGTGTCAAAAGATTGTTATTTGCTTAGCTAAACGAACTAGAGGGTTCAGTTCCTGAACCGATATGTGCCTCTGTAATCCTTTACACCACCGCCCACGGGATGGGTATGGGGTACATAATAAAGAAAGAAATTGAAAAACGTAGATATGTATGTAAATTATGATGCCGGATAGGATCACTATTAAGAACTTAATTATAAACCACAATATGTTCTGTATCATCAAAAATTCGGAAACATATCATATTTTCAAATATTTGTAATTAAAGTATTTATTTAGGAAATATGTATTTTAGTTACCCTAGTTAGCTCTGAGAAAACATATTCTTGCAGCAAGAATTTCTTTCCACCAATTTGAGAGGTGCTAATGAGACTAGTCTCGACCCACTGGACAGGTCATGAACAACAATCAACTATAGCACCATCTATGTCAGAAGATATTTAAAATGTTCTTGATATCATTCAAATGTCAATACGAGAGCAGAATACATAAGTTGAGTGATGTCAAAGGAATCATATTGACTGACCGAGCCCCACTGTAAATATTTGTGGCTTCCTGACCATAAAGTTACCGCTGCGGTCAAGGGTAAGAGACCGGATGTACCCAGTATACAAGCCACGCTAGCTATTAGTTCATATAAGCTGACAACTTACCCAGATAAACAAAACTTCCAAATAATATATATTCAATTAATACAAATGAAATGTTTAAATCGTGATTATATATGTATCACGTGGACATTTTTAATGCAATTTTTTCCCCAGATATTCGGGCTCTTTATTATGCTTCGTCTTGAGGCAAAGCCCAATACCTTACGTCATATTTTATGCTCTGTCCACAGATCATTCTCTCTCTCAAATCATATACACTGATGGTTTCCTACACGCCACCACGGGTGCAGCTGCAAGTGCAGTTGCCTCTACCCATCAGACAGAACTATTTGCCTTGCTTCTTACACTAAAATGTGTACAAGTCTCCAAATTTGATGCATTAATTGTGATTTTCTGTCATCCTTAATTGCTTAACTCTCTAAGAAACAATTGTAACATGACCGGGTCTGAAGCTAGACAGAGAAAACACAAAATTATTAGTGATGGTCACAGAATCCATTTCATGTGAATTCCATCTTCGTTGGCCTGCGAAACTTAAGGATGGTCCAGAAATATCTACTAAAGTTTAACTCAAGTGTGAAGATACCTCAGCTGATACTTAGATACTTCCATTAAGTGTAAAGATAAGCGCTGACGATAGTACCTTCATCTATTCAGACCCCAACCCAAACGCACTATAATAATGTAAATAACAAAGTTAAAGAGTTTGTTGGTTTACATGCATGTAAACCAACAAACTCCCACTAAACATAAAAAAGACCGACTACATTTTATTAGGAAGTAAATCCTCAAATCAAATTCAATTTCAGATAGACAATGTTAACATTAGGAATAAAAATATGGAAGTTCCTTGACCTATACATAGACAAGAAACTGAACTTCAGCATCCACCTACAACACATAGGTGGGTGCTGAGAGAGAGAGAGAGAGAGAAGAGAGAGAGAGAGAGAGAGAGAGAGAGGAGAGAGAGAGAGAGATAGAGAGAGAGAGGAGAGAGAGAGAGAGAGAAATGTAAAAATATACACTGAGGGCAGCAGCTGTGCATGTCTATTCTTTAGGAGGCATTTACATATTTCTTGAACGTTTGGTTAATAAGTTCTCTGATGTACTTATAGCCGAGTCGAAAACCGTGGAAGAAAATGCAGAATAGAACCAGTGAAGAGCAGGGGTGCCATATAGGCACAATCAAGACACTGTATAAAATCAGAGGCACGGTTGTTCAACACCCTCCCAGCGAGCTTAAGAATATTGCCGGAACAACCGTGGACATCTTCAAGAGGAAACTAGATTGTTTCCTCAAGGAGTACTGAACCAACTGGGCTGTGGTAGGTATGGGGCCTGCGGGCCGCTCCAGGAACAGCCTAGTGGACCAAACTCTCACAAGTCAGCCTGGCCTCGGGCCGGCTTGGGAGTAGAAGAACTCCCAGAACCCATCAACCAGTATCAATCAGAGTCTAAGCCGAGCAGTAGTAACATCTAGAGTCTGCTGATTTTGTTGGATGATCTATAGATGGTGAGTAATTAGCTTAACCCACACTTGAACACGACAATGCAAATGTTAAAAGTTAAAATGTTAAAAAAATGCCAAAAATCTAAAGCTGAAAAGAGAATTACTTATGGTGCTTCCTATCAAGAACCTTATATTGAAAATGCTAAAATATTTTCCAAGACAAAATATTTTCAATCCCAAAAACATTTGGAATTGCCAAAAAACCGTATCAGCGTAAGCCCCACGAAGTGAAAGAGCAGTTTAATTAAATGGTATACAATAAAATTCTTTTGGAA
>WNGS01152323.1:0-12865 GCA_020271785.1 Procambarus virginalis
GGGGACCATTCAGGCTTGTTTGCATATATATATATATATATATATATATATATATATATATATATATATATATATATATATAAATATTGTTGCATTTATCCATTATATATCATTGGCACTCAAACAATGCAGTAGTTGTACGCAAACGATTATTACATCTCCAGTGAACTCATCCCCAACCATCGGTCAAAAACTTCCTCTCAGACCATCGATAAATGTTGGTCTTCACGACACAACCGTCCGACTTGTTCTGATAGGCAAGGCTCGCTGGACTGAAACACATTTTTGTGTTTGCTCTTATTTTGCACATATTAACAATTCGTTAGGATAATAAAATGAATAATAACCTGAATTACTTTCTAAGGAAGGCCAAAATTTACTTCTGGAATTTTTTAGGAAAATGTGCATCAAGGTGATGAAGTTATTATTCATGTGAGTTGAATAATGTGGTTTTTCGTAAATACTAAATAAAGATATATATCTACAATGCATTTGGGCTTGATGGCAGAGCGACGGTCTCGCTTGATGTAGGTCGCGGGCATTCCCAACCATTCAAGTGGTTGGGCATCAATCCTTTCCCCTTACCCATGCCAAATTCTTATCCTGACCCCTTCCCAATGCTATATAGTCGTAATGGCTTGCGATTAATGGCTTGGTGCTTTCCCCTGATAATTCCCTCCCTCCATCCCCATTTTGTTAACCCAATTAAAATATAGGTTATTCTAATAAACCAAGCAACTCTTAACAACATAACTAATTTCTTGGACTACTAATTATCGCCTCCAACAAGGACTACGATGCAACAGGTGCTGAGGAGTGCGTTTTCTTCACTCTATTCCACACCAACCAGTACTAACTCCACACCCAGCTGTCCTAGTGCCCCACCTGCCTGTACTAACTCCACACCCAGCTGTCCTAGGCCCCACTGCCAGTACTAACTCCACACCCAGCTGTCCTAGTGCCCCACCAACCAGTACTAACTCCACACCCAGCTGTCCTAGTGCCCCACCTGCCTGTACTAACTCCACACCCAGCTGTCCTAGTGCCCCACCTGCCTGTACTAACTCCACACCCAGCTGTCCTAGTGCCCACCTGCCTGTACTAACTCCACACCCAGCTGTCCTAGTACCCCACCTGCCTGTACTAACTCCACCCCAGCTGTCCTAGTGCCCCACCTGCCTGTACTAACTCCACACCCAGCTGTCCTAGTGCCCCACCTGCCTGTACTAACTCCACACCCAGCTGTCCTAGTGCCCCACCTGCCAGTACTAACTCCACACCCAGCTGTCCTAGTGCCCCACCAACCAGTACTAACTCCACACCCAGCTGTCCTAGTGCCCCACCTGCCTGTACTAACTCCACACCCAGCTGTCCTAGTGCCCCACCTGCCTGTACTAAATCCACATTCAGCAAGCAATTTTAAGTTCCCTGAAATTTACTGAAATGTTTTTGAAAGCCGTGGCAATGTTTGAACTGTGGAGGATACATAAATGGGTCCAACTGTACATAGGTTGCCATAGCTTTCTGAGTCAACGTTGTCCATACAAAGTTTGGGACCTGGTGGCAATTTATAAAATTGCCACCAAGTCATGTAAGCTTTGGGGGCAACTTTATGATGCAATTTAATCAAAAGTATATATATAAATATTTAAAGCAATAAATAAAACAATAATTGGTGGAACCTTCTGAGCCACTAAAGAGACGTTGGTGTTTCTGTCAATGTCAGCGGATCCGAGAGTGAAGTGTTCATCACTCATGGAGGTCTGCTGGGCACTCAGGAGGCTATATGCCACAGCACGCCCCTCCTCGCCCTCCCAATCTTCGCTGACCAGCCCCGGAACGCCAAAATGATCGTCGACAATGGGTTTGGTCTTGCCTTGGAATGGGAGGAGCTGACTGTCGACCTCCTCGTCACTACCATTAAAGAGGTCATCACCAATCCCAAGTGAGTGCTCAACTACACTTAGTAACCACTGTGTTTCGTCTTTAATATCAGAATACATTTCATCCCGAATCCTGCTCTAAGTGATGCTACTAAAAATACTGAAGTGGAATAATAATTCTGCCACACACATATTCACAAGAAATACACACACACACTCACACACACGCACACATGCACAAAGAACATACACACGAAAATGCATATGCAAATAAATACATTCAAACACAAACACACACACTCGGGGGTCTGGTAACTGAGTGAACAGCGCGCAAGATACGTAATTCTGTGGCCCGGGTTCGATTCCCAGACTAAGCAGAAACAAATGGGCAAAGTTTCTTTCACCCTGAATGCCCCTGTTACCTAGCAGTAAATACCTGGGTACCTGGGAGTTAAGAAGCTGTTACGGAGCTGCATCCTGGGTGTGTGTGTGTGAAAAAAGTTAGTAACAGTTGATTGACAGTTGAGAGGCGGGCCGAAAGAGCAATGCTTAACCCCGCAAGCACAACTAGGTGAATACAACAAGATGAATACACACAACGTAAGCAAACACACACACAAACGTAGACACATAAACACAAACACTCACACATACACTACATTATTATACTTAATTTAAAATACATGTATTAACTTTATATGAACATCATTTGTATGTTTGCTGAAATGTGCATGATTTCGTTGACTGCAATACACGTATTTTAAACGTCAAGAAAGTGAATTTATATAAATAGTTACATTGTCACCTTTTTGTGACCAATTACAAATGTTAGGAAAACGTTTTGTGTTTGCTGGGAATGAAAGTCAATCATACACAACCAACCCACAATGGTAGTATATATTACACACCAACCCACAATGGTAGAACATATTACACACCCAACCCACAATGGTAGAACATATTACACACCCAACCCACATGGTAGAACATATTATACAACCAACCCACAATGGTAGAACATATTACACACCCACCCACAATGGTAGAACATATTACACACCCAACCCACAATGGTAGAACATATTATACAACCAACCCACAATGGTAGAACATATTACACACCCAACCCACAATGGTAGAACATATTACCACCCAACCACAATGGTAGTACATATTACACACCCAACCCACAATGGTAGTACATATTACACACCCAACCCACAAAGGTAGAACATATTATACAACCAACCCACAATGGTAGAACATATTACACACCCAACCCACAATGGTAGTACATATACACACCCATCCCACAAAGGTAGAACATATTACACACCCAACCCACAATGGTAGTACATATTACACACCAACCCACATGGTAGTACATATTACACACCCAACCCACAAAGGTAGAATATATTATACAACCAACCCACAATGGTAGAACATATTACACACCCAACCCACAATGGTAGTACATATTACACACCTAACCCACAAAGGTAGAACATATTACACACCCAACCCACAATGGTAGAACATATTACACACCAAACCCACAATGGTAGTACATATTATACAACTAAACAAAAATTGTAATCCATCTAATATAACCAAGTCATGCTGGTAGTCCATCATTTGCATCCAAGATATATTGTACTCCATTTTCACAACCAATTAACAGTGGTAGTCCATTTTCCTCAACAGAGTAATTACCACTTTCGCGCTTAGCGGACGATCGTTAGCGTCCAATCTTTTTCTCCTGATTCTGCCCTCCGGACTCCGGTTGGCGTCCAATGGTTAAATAATTATATAAATTTTATTTATTATGCGATTTTATTTTAGTTAGTCTCAAAATGTTCACCATGAAATTTACGTTTTTTTTAATAACCAAAGAGCTTATTAAAGAAAACGGCATGGCAGTGATTCATCTTGGTATAACAATTGTATGGCGCCGATATGCCGCCGCGGGTAACACTTCAGCCACTTCCAACCGTCTTGTGGGTTGGTTGCGACATTGATTCTATATTTATATGCATATGTCCGTATAGAGAATTTTATTGCGGTTCCAATAATACCATAATCAATGATGTAGGATAAATGTGGTCATCGCAATCATTAAGAGAGTGGAAACATTTGTTGCTGTTTGGCGCTCTCGCCAAACAGTTTGGCGAGAGCTTCTGTTTCTGTTTGAACTGTTTCAAACAGTTTCTGTTTGGCAGTATTTTATATGTATGTTCTTATAGAGAATTCTATTGCGAACACAGTGATACCAAATTTAAATACGTAGGTCTACAATTAGTGTCAGGACAGTAAAAAGAGTATACACTTTTCGCTCCTACCTCTTAAGCGCGCGAGACGCCCAAAGCACACAGGGTAAGTTTTTTTATGCTTCCCAGAAAGCACGAAAGTGGTAACAAATGTATATCACTGTACGCAAATGGTAGTTCATCTTACAGTACCTAGCCGCAATGGAAGGCTAACATAAACAACAAAGCCTTAATGGCAGATCATCTTATGCAATAAAGCCACAATGGTATTTCATTACCATTGTAGTCTACTGCAAAGCCACAATGGTAGTCAATCGAATATAAACAAACCACAATTGAAGTTCATCTTACAAAGCCAACCCACAATTAGAGTCCACTTTTTACACAACCAAGCTGGAAAAGTTGTTATTCTTATGCAACCCAGCCACAGTTGTGGTCTGTCTCAGTCTAAAGTGTTATTGTCTCAGTCCATCTTGTTACTGTCACAGTCCGTCTTGTTACTGTCTCAGTCCATCTTGTTACTATCTCAGTCCATCTTGTTATTGTCTCATTCCATCTTGTTACTGTCTCAGTCCATCTTGTTATTGTCTCAGTCCATCTTGTTACTGTCACAGTCCGTCTTGTTACTGTCACAGTCCATCTTGTTACTATCTCAGTCCATCTTGTTATTGTCTCATTCCATCTTGTTACTGTCTCAGTCCATCTTGTTATTGTCTCAGTCCATCTTGTTACTGTCACAGTCCATCTTGTTATTGTCTCAGTCCATCTTGTTACTGTCACAGTCCGTCTTGTTACTGTCACAGTCCATCTTGTTATTGTCTCAGTCCATCTTGTTACTGTCACAGTCCATCTTGTTATTGTCTCAGTCCATCTTGTTACTGTCACAGTCCATCTTGTTATTGTCTCAGTCCATCTTGTTACTGTCACAGTCCATCTTGTTACTGTCACAGTCCATCTTGTTACTGTCACAGTCCATCTTGTTATTGTCTCAGTCCATCTTGTTACTGTCACAGTCCATCTTGTTACTGTCACAGTCCATCTTGTTACTGTCACAGTCCATCTTGTTACTGTCACAGTCCATCTTGTTATTGTCTCAGTCCATCTTGTTACTGTCACAGTCCGTCTTGTTACTGTCACAGTCCATCTTGTTACTGTCACAGTCCGTCTTGTTACTGTCTCAGTCCATCTTGTTACTGTCACAGTCCGTCTTGTTACTGTCACAGTCCATCTTGTTACTGTCACAGTCCATCTTGTTATTGTCTCAGTCCATCTTGTTACTGTCACAGTCCGTCTTGTTATTGTCACCGTCCGTCTTGTTACTGTCACAGTCCGTCTTGTTACTGTCACAGTCCATCTTGTTATTGTCTCAGTCCGTCTTGTTACTGTCACAGTCCGTCTTGTTACTGTCACAGTCCGTCTTGTTACTGTCACCGTCCGTCTTGTTACTGTCACCGTCCGTCTTGTTACTGTCACCGTCCGTCTTGTTACTGTCACAGTCCGTCTTGTTACTATGTCAGTTCAACATGTTACTAGCAGCTAATAACCAAACAAGTACCATTTGTTCTGATTTCTCTACCCCATCTTGTAGTTGCTGTTCACCTTCAATGATTTTGCTAGTATCCCCACTATCACTGCTAGACTAGTATCCCCACTATCACTGCTAGACTAGTATCCCCACAATCACTGCTAGACTAGTATCCCACACTATCACTGCTAGACTAGTATCCCCCACTATCACTGCTAGACTAGTATCCCCACTATCACTGCTAGACTAGTATCCCCACTATCACTGCTAGACTAGTATCCCCCACTATCACTGCTAGACTAGTATCCCCCACTATCACTGCTAGACTAGTATCCCCACAATCACTGCTAGACTAGTATCCCACACTATCACTGCTAGACTAGTATCCCCCACTATCACTGCTAGACTAGTATCCCCACTATCACTGCTAGGCTAGTATCCCCACTATCACTGCTAGACTAGTATCCTCCACTATCACTGCTAGACTAGTATCCCCACTATCACTGCTAGACTAGTATCCCCCACTATCACTGCTAGACTAGTATCCCCACTATCACTGCTAGACTAGTATCCCCACTATCACTGCTAGACTAGTATCCCCCACTATCACTGCTAGACTAGTATCCCCACTATCACTGCTAGACTAGTATCCCCACTATCACTGCTAGACTAGTATCCCCACTATCACTGCTAGACTAGTATCCTCCACTATCACTGCTAGACTAGTATCCCCACTATCACTGCTAGACTAGTATCCTCCACTATCACTGCTAGACTAGTATCCCCCACTATCACTGCTAGGCTAGTATCCCCACTATCACTGCTAGACTAGTATCCCCCACTATCACTGCTAGACTAGCATCCCCACTATCACTGCTAGACTAGTATCCCCACTATCACTGCTAGACTAGTATCCCCCACTATCACTGCTAGGCTAGTATCCCCACTATCACTGCTAGACTAGTATCCCCCACTATCACTGCTAGACTAGTATCCCCCACTATCACTGCTAGACTAGTATCCCCCACTATCACTGCTAGACTAGTATCCTCCACTATCACTGCTAGACAAGTGTCCCCCACTATCACTGCTAGACTAGTATCCCCCACTATCACTGCTAGACTAGTATCCCCCACTATCACTGCTAGACTAGTATCCCCCACTATCACTGCTAGACTAGTATCCCACACTGTCACTGCTAGAAGCTTACTGCTGGTAATTTCACTGCTGGTTGTGTCGTATTCAACAGCTAGTAGCTGCTCTTGTTGCAGGTAATAGCTAACTATTTCACTACTGGAAGCCTATCATGAACCTACTAGTAACAGATATGTTCACTACAAGAACACTATTATATCACAATTAGTAGACCTCCTGGTCATTGCTAGTAGTCCATCTGGTCACTGCTAGTAACCCACCTTGTCACTGCTAGTAGCCCAAATGTTTACTGCTAGTAGCCCTCCTGGTCACTGCTAGTTGCCCACCTGGTCACTGCTAGTAACCCACCTGGTCACTGCTAGTAACCCACCTGGTCACTGCTAGTAACCCACCTGGTCACTGCTAGTAACCCACCTGGTCACTGCTAGTAACCCACCTGGTCACTGCTAGTAACCCACCTGGTCACTGCTAGTAACCCACCTGGTCACTGCTAGTAACCCACCTGGTCACTGCTAGTAACCCACCTGGTCACTGCTAGTAACCCACCTGGTCACTGCTAGTAACCCACCTGGCCACTGCTAGTAGCCCTCCTGGTCACTGCTAGTTGCCCACCTGGTCACTGCTAGTAGCCCTCCTGGTCACTGCTAGTAGCCCTCCTGGTCACTGCTAGTAGCTCATAAGGTCACTGTTAGCTCACCTGTTCACAGCTAGTAACCCACCTGGTCATTGCTAGAAGCTCACCTGGTCACTGCTAGTATCCCACCTGGTTACTGCTAGGAGCCACTACTGGTTGTGGGAAAAGATTATATGTTCCTTAATGGAGCCCTGTTGCTTATGCATTGTTAATCGCAAGGAAAGAGATGTTGTTGTCATGCCTATACACTGAGTTCTTTGGGGCTTACAGTCCCCAAGTGGGCATTTGAAGGCATAGACGACGTTGGTCTCCTTTAAGGCGTTCTGCTTTGTGTCTGGAGAGTTTCTCATGAGTAGGCTGGCCGTTTTTTGGGTTGTATAGTAAATCGTCAATTGTATCTTCTGATTTTTGTCTGTAGGGATAACGTTCATATTAACAATATCCTTCAAGACCCTTTCCTACGTTTTATGAGCTGTGGAAAAGAAGTTCCTGTAAAATAGTCTAATAGGGGGTACATGTGTTGTGTTAGTTGACTCTTCAGAGGTTGCATGGCGTTTCACCTTTCTTTTTATGAAGTCTTCAACGGAACCGCTGGAGAAGCCGTTGTTGACTAGGACCTGCCTTATCCTACAGAGTTCTTCATTGAGATGCTTCCATCCTGAGCTGTGGCTGAGAGCACAGTCGACATAAACGTTGACAACACTCCTCTTGTAAGTGTCTGGTCAGTCACTGTTGGCATTGAGGCACATTCCTATGATTGTTTCCTTAGTGTAGACTGCAGTGTGGAAACCTCCGCTTCTTTCCATGACTGTTACATCTAGAAAAAGCAGCTTCCCATCCTTCTCCATCTCGTAAGTGAAACTCAACACAGAATTCCACTCGAATGCCTCCTTCAGCTCCTGTAGATATTTTCGCATCAGGTACCTGCGTAAAAATGTCGTCAACATACCTGCAGTATATGGCAGGTTTTAATTTCATGTCAACTTAGACCTTCTGTTCGATGGTACCCATGTAGAAGTTCGCAAACAGAACACCTAGGGGAGAACCCATGGCGACCCCATCTACTTGCTTATACATATGCCCATCAGGGCTCAAGAAGGGTGCCTCTTCAGTACAAGCTTGGAGTAGTTTCCTTAGAATGTTTTCTGGTATGTCAAGAGGAGTACAAGCCGGATTACGATACACTCTGTCCGCTATCATCCTGATTGTTTCATCCACAGGTACATTGATAAACAGTGATTCTACGTCCAACGATGCTCTTATCCCTGTGGCCCGTGTTCCCCACAGTAAGTCAACAAATTCCTTTGGAGACTTCAGGCTGAAAGCACAAGGTACGTAAAGAGTCAGCAAGTCATTGAGTTGCTTCACCAGTCTGTACGTGGGTGTGGGTAATCTTACTTTTTCGGTCATATTTAACAACATATATATATATATATATATATATATATATATATATATATATATATATATATATAATATATATATATATATATACATATATATATACATATATATATATATATATATATATATATATATATATATATATATATATATATATATATATATATATATATATATATATATACATATATATATACATATATATATATATATATATATATATATATATATATATATATATATATATATATATATATATATAGATGTATATATATATGGGCCTAGGGTCTATATATGGGCCTATGGGCCTAGCTCCACACCCAGTTGCTGGCTCCACACCCAGTTGCTGGCTCCACACCCAGTTGCTGGCTCCACACCCAGTTGCTGGCTCCACACCCAGTTGCTGGCTCCACACCCAGTTGCTGACTCCACACCCAGTTGCTTTCTCCACACCCAGTTGATGCCTCCACACCCAGTTGACACCTCCACACCCAGTTGCTGGCAGTTGCTTGGCCATGACCCAGTGTGTTTGCCCCTCTAAAGGACAATGCACAGTTTAACTCTCCCAACTGAGTTGAAATGGAAGGGGTCCCAGCGGTCGGGCAGGACTCCACAAGCCTTGAGGTGCCAACAACTACTCCTAAAAGAGGTTTTTGTCGAGTATGCAACAAAAACACCGCCATAAACTCCAACGGTGGTGTCATCCGCTTTCATACCTTCAACGAGGTAAGATGCAGTGGTTCCCACCAGCTTCCAAAGGGAAGCAATGGCCAGCTGCCATTGACAGTTAGGGAAGAGACTCCCATTAACCTAATCTCATCTGCAAACCTCACCCAAGCAATCATAGCGACGTCTGCTAGAACATTACCACACATCCCAAAAGCAGCCCGCCCAAATGCAGCAGCCAAACTCTGTAATCTTCTGAAAAGGGTTAATGATGCCCCGGAAAACATTCAAGCGTGGCATAATGTCCTTCTGTTTGGCAATGTATGCCTCACCGTCCCTCCAAGGAGGACAAATCACTTGCTTCCTCGGTCCAGAGGGCGATAAATGAATACCCAAGGGGGGATAACCTAGTTCGCCTGCCTCTCCGAGCAAAACACACCCACCGCAGAAATGGTAACAACAACATACCGGAAACAAACAAAATCAGAGCACAAATCACCAAGAAAATTGAAGAGGGAAATACCGCAAGTGCTATTAGAGTCCTCACCAGTGACGAGAAAATTGCTCCTCGAAACTCAGCCACAGCGCGGGCCCTGCAAAGCAAGCACCCACCCAGAGCCCGACAAGGCGACAACATCGTTCCGCCATCAGCCGACACCATTTCAGACCCATTAACCGTTGGTGAATCTGAGGTCTACAAAGCAGCCCTTTCTTTTCCACCTGGGTCAGCAGGAGGCTTTACAGGGTTAAAACCTCAACACATCAAGCAAATGTTAAATCCTGCGGTTGGTGATGCTGCACAAGATCTTCTTATGGAACTAACAAGGTTCGTTAACATGTGCCTGGCTGGTGATATACCTGAGGTCATCAGGCCTCTCTTTTTTGGTGCCTCCCTCTGTGCTCTCAAAAAGAAGGACGATGGAATCAGGCCAATCGCTGTTGGCAACACTCTCCGACGCCTGATTGCCAAGGCTGCTACGAGGGTTGTCAGCCAGCAAGCGGCTGAATTGCTGAAACCAATCCAGCTAGGATTTGGAATCCCCCAAGGCTGTGAAGCGGCTGCCCATGCAGCACGAGCATACATCACCAACATTTCTGATGAAAAGGCCCTGCTCAAACTGGACTTTAAGAATGCCTTCAACATGGTCAGAAGAGATGCAGTACTTTGTGCCGTACATCGCCATTTCCGGCCCCTCTACCCGTTCATACTATCGTGCTACAGTGGTGAGTCAAAACTGCTCTTTGGTGAACATGAAATCAGATCATGTGAAGGTGTTCAGCAAGGTGATCCTCTTGCTCCCCTTCTTTTCTGCTTAGTCTTAAAAGAAATCACCGAAAGCTTGTCCAGCGAGTTCAACATCTGGTTTTTGGATGATGGCACTATAGCTGGCACCGTAGACGACCTCTTGGCAGACATCAGGAAAATAAGGGAGCAAGAAGTAAGCCTGGGTCTCGTCCTGAACCCTTCCAAGTGTGAAGTAGTCTCCTCCAACCCAGACATCGTAGCTAGAATAAGGTCTGCCTTGCCTGGAGCCCATGTCATTAGGGCCGAGAACAGCACCCTCCTTGGAGCCCCCCTCGGGTCTAACGCCATTGAGGAGATCCTTGACAAGAAAATCGCAGACCTTAGGAGGATGGAAGACAGAATAGGTGACATCGATGCCCACGATGCTTTTTATCTCCTCACCAAATGCCTATCCCTTCCGAGGCTAACCTACTTTCTGAGGTGCGCCCCATCTTACGACAACCGAAAGCTTGAAGAGTATGACCTCTTACTGAAGACCATGCTGGAAAAAGTTGTTAATCTCTCCCTCAACGAGTGCCAGTGGAAACAAGCCACTCTTCCTGTTAGGCTCGGTGGCTTGGGTGTCCGCACCGCCACCCAAATTGCTGTCCCAGCCTTCCTGTCTTCCTCCTCAGCATCAGATGACCTGGTTAAGGAAATTCTACCTGACACCCTCAGTGATGTAGCGGGGATACAGGACCCCCACTACACGGAATGCGACACGAAATGGGGTGCCATGGCAGACCCAGCACTCAGACCAGCCATGCCGAAAGCCAAGAAACAATCCAGTTGGGACAGCCCCATTGCAGACAAAGAAGCCACAGCTTTGCTGGAGGCAGCAACAACCCCCAGTGATCGTGCACGCCTCACAGCTGTGCAGGCTCCCCATGCAGGGGACTTCCTTTTGGCAGTCCCTATGTCTGCGACAGGCACACGTCTTGATCCGCAGGAGCTCCGTATTGCAGTCGCTCTCCGTCTTGCTGCCCCTATCCACACTGTTCATAGGTGTATTTGCGGCGAGGCAGATGCTGACGAATATGGATTGCATGGCCTGCACTGTGGAAAATCTGGTGGTTGGCACACTAGACACGACGAAGTCAACGACATCATTAAAAGAAGCCTTGCCTCTGCCCAGTGTCCAGCGGAGAGAGAGCCCCGCAACCTTCTGAACCGTGACTCTGTTAGCTTTGCCGGCCGACCAGACGGAATCACACTGCGTCCGTGGAAGGGTGGCAGACAGTTGGCATGGGACTATACTTGCGTATCCACCCTGGCAGCCACATACATCAACCTCTCTGCCGGCACAGCAGGAGCCGCGGCGACACACAGAGAAAGAGACAAGTCAGCCAAGTATAGGCAATTAGATCATCGGTACAACTTCGTTCCAATAGGGTCTGAGACCCTAGGCCCATGGGGAGAGAGTGCAAGAAGGTTTCTAAAGGATCTTGGTTCCAAGCTCATTGACACCACAAGAGACCCTAGAGCGGCAAGTTTTCTCTTTCAGCGCCTCAGTGTCGCGATCCAGAGGGGGAATGCTCGCTGCATCCTCGGTTCCTGCCCAACGTCGGAGGAGTTCGAGGAAATCTACAGCCTCTAGGAAGCGAACTATTTTTGTGTCCTCTTAATGTTCATTTTTTGTATACAATCAGATATGTAACTGTATAACCTTGCTTAATAAAGTGTACACCATAAAAAAGGGGGGTGGTAGGAGAAGCGAACACCCTTATGTATTCAGAGTTAAATGGCAAGTTTTTCCCTGAATGCTCTGTGTTCCCTTCTCTGAGGCTGTGGGTCCCTATAATTGCACCAGAGGTGGTACCCCCCTATATATATATATATATATATATATATATATATATATATATATATATATATATATATATATATATATATATATATATATATAATATATATATATATATATATATATATATATATATAATGTCGTACCTGTAGCCAGAGCGCCACTTGTCACCTACTATGCAAGGCCCGATTTGCCTAATAGGCCAAGTTTTTCATGATTAATTGTTTTTCGACAACCTA
>WNGS01152335.1:0-10994 GCA_020271785.1 Procambarus virginalis
TTTGTAAGCATAGGACAGTGGGTGTATAAAGGCTTAGAGTTTTCTGAAGAAAAGATTGTACTGCTAGGTTGATGTCCCATATGTTACCTAACTCTGATTCCCAGTTGACATTATCAGCAGCAGTTATAAAATTGCCTATAGCAGATTCATTGTGCAGCCTAAAACTTATCTCCCTTGACTCTAGAGGTGGTTTGTTAATGGTAGTTAAGAGAAATGTGGGGTAATGGTCTGTAGTACTGTCGGTGATTATACCTGAAGTAAGCGGAGAGGTTATGTTATGTTGGTTATGTTATATGTTGAATGTGATTTAGTACATATGTGATATATTCCCAGTTACCTTTTTTACCAAGGCCCAAACTCTTCCTCACGTACCAATTTACGTCTCACAGTACCCGTCCATCAACGTAGATAGCAGAATAGTCGTGATTGGATCAATTATAACGAAAATTGTAGTTTTCAGGACCCACATGGGTTGTGAAATTTACCTACTATTGTCCATGCTCTTAGAATATTACAGATCAGCTACATCCTATTGAAGGCTCGTAGTTTTGTTTTGAGAAATATTAGTTGTTCTTAGTAAATTATAATAAGCACTATAAATTATTACATAGAATACAGTGCTTCACCAATCAATATTATATACCATAGTCTGTGCTTTAAAAATATTTAAAGAATGTTTTGTAGGAACGCTAACAGAAAACGATGTTACGTTAGAATGTTTATGGGGCAAACTACGGCAAACAAGATGGTATGGTGTCTACTATAGCAACTATAGGATGGGTACATTGTCCACTACCACCTGTTAGGTGGGTAGGGGTCCAATACCACCCACAGGATGGGTATTGGGGGGTAACATCCACCCGCAGGATGGGTATGGGGATCACATCCACCCATAGAATGGTATGGGGTCCAATAACACCCACTGGATGTGTATGGCGTCCATTGCCGCCCACAGGATGAGTATAGGGTCCAGTATCGCCCACAGGATTAGTATATAGGGTCCACTGCCGCCCACAGGGTCGGTAGGAGGTCCACTACCGCCCACTATCGCAGAGTGCACTCCTGGCATTGAACGCACATAGTAGTGACACCCATAAAATAGTCAGTGATATTCGAATGAATGTTTTAGCTGCTAAAGAAAACAGATTTGAAATTAAATTCCTATGGATACCATCACATGTTGGCATCTCGAGGCATGACACCGTTGATGTGCTTGCAAAGACAGCCTGTAGAAACCAGTGGTAGAAATTGATATGGGTGTTTCATTAGCAGTGACAAAGAGAATACTTAAACAAATATCTAATGAAGATCTCACCGACCTAACAAATTCACAAAGACCTGAAAGTTGTAGCATTAAATATTATGATAGATATCATGAGGAGACTTTGTACAAAATGAAATCTTCAGGGAACCAGATACAATAAGAATGCCAGAGAACAACATAGAGCACATAGAGGTGTCTAGAGACGAAGTGGAAAAAATGCTCAAGGAGCTAAATAAGAACAAAGCAGTTGGTCCAGATGGAGTTTTGCCATGGGTTCTGAGAGAATGTGCACCTGAGCTCAGCATTCCTCTTCAACTGATTTTTCAGGCATCCCTATTTACAGGAGTTGTAGCTGATGTGTGGAAAAAGGCTAACATAGTTCCAATCTACAAAAGTGGAAGCAGGGAAGACCCCCTTAACTATAGACCGGTATCATTGACAAGTGTAATAGTCAAAATATTGGAAACAATAATTAAAACTAAATGGTAGAACACCTGGAGAGAAATGATATAATATCAGACAGACAGTATGGTTTTCGATCTGGAAGATCCTGTGTATCGAATTTACTCAGTTTCTATGACCGAGCAACAGATATATTACAGGAAAGAGATGGTTGGGTTGACTGCATCTATCTGGACCTAAAAAAGGCTTTTGACAGAGTTCCACATAAGGTTGTTCTGGAAAATATTGGAGGGGTGACAGGTAAGCTTCTAACATGGATGAAAAATTTTCTGACTGATAGAAAAATGAGGGCAGTGATCAGAGGCAATGTATCGGACTGGAGAAATGCCACAAGCGGAGTACCACAGGGTTCAGTTCTTGCACCAGTGATGTTTATTGTCTACATAAATGATCTACCAGTTGGTATACAGAATTATATGAACATGTTTGCTGATGATGCTAAGATAATAGGAAGGATAAGAAACTTAGATGATTGTCATGCCCTTCAAGATGACCTGGACAAAATAAGTACATGGAGCGCCACTTGGCAAATGGAATTCAATGTTAATAAATGCCATGTTATGGAATGTGGAATAGGAGAACATAAACCACACAACCTATATATTATGTGAGAAATCTTTAAAGAATTCTGATAAAGAAAGAGATCTAGGGGTGGTTCTAGATAGAAAACTATCACCTGAGGACCACATAAAGAATATTGTGCGAGGAGCCTATGCCATGCTTTCCAACTTCAGAATTGCGTTCAAATACATGGATGGCGATATACTAAAGAAATTGTTCACGACTTTTGTTAGGCCAAAGCTAGAATATGCAGCGGTTGTGTGGTGCCCATATCTTAAGAAGCACATCAACAAACTGGAAAAGGTGCAAAGACATGCTACTAAGTGGCTCCCAGAACTGAAGGGCAAGAGCTACGAGGAGAGGTTAGAGGCATTAAATATGCCAAAACTAGAAGATGGAAGAAAAAGAGGTGATATGATCACTACATACAAAATAGTAACAGGAATTGATAAAATCGATAGGGAAGATTTCCTGAGACCTGGAACTTTAAGAACAAGAGGTCATAGATATAAACTAGCTAAACACAGATGCCGAAGAAATATAAGAAAATTCACTTTCGCAAACAGAGTGGTAGACGGTTGGAACAAGTTAGGGGAGAAGGTGGTGGAGGCCAAGACCGTCAGTAGTTTCAAAGCGTTATATGACAAAGAGTGCTGGGAAGACGGGACACCACGAGCGTAGCTCTCATCCTGTAACTACACTTAGGTAATTACTCCCGGATGACCTGACAGTACAGGAGGGCGTTAGAAAGAACTTTTTCAGTGTCAGAGTATTTAACAGATGGAATGTATTAGGCAGTGATGTGGTGGAGGCTGACTCCATACACAGTTTCAAATGTAGATATGATAGAGCCCAGTAGACTCAGGAATCTGTGCACCAGTTGATTGACAGTTGAGAGGCAGGACCAAAGAGCCAGAGCTCAACCCCTGCAAACACAACTAGGTGAGTACAAGTGGACCCCCTCCCAGATGACCTGACAGAGCACAGGAGAAGAAGCCTGCCCTGCCAGCCCCAATCCCACGAAGGAGGGGGAGCGACCCAACACCACCGCAGACCGGAGGAAACGACGCGAAATGCCTACGAATCGTGGGACCAGGCGAGAGCAAACAGCGAGAGTCTCTCCCCTATCGCCCCGTCAACAGGACAACCCGCGAAATGGCTGACGACCCCTACGAGAGCCCAACCAACGCTGAGAGAGATCACTGCGCCGACCAGACGCCGACGGCTCCAGAGGAGATGCTGGTCCCGAATCTGGCACTACTGGCTGACGACGACCGAAGGAACCCTGAGACCTGGCACGACCCTTCCGGGCAGGACCTCCATGGCTTCCCTTCCCCCCCCTCCCCCGGAGAACCTACAAGTCTGACAAAGCCATCAACTAGACGAAGCCGCCTGCAGAAAATGCCCCACTGCAGAGTCTGCAAACAGCAATGGACAAAAAGGGGATGAAAATCTAAGAGCCAGGGCCCAAGACAATTTCAAAATTTGGACGAGCACTGCCTGTCAGCACACGAGGCGAGAAGCGAAGAACAGACACCACCTCCCTCAGAAATGGTGTATACAACTTCCCCAAAGCAGTCTGTACCTGAGCTGCCAAAGCAAGCCCACCGGACCCTGGCCCGGAACCCAGCTCCTCCACACTCAGCACGAGCCAGTCCGAAGACAGCTCCAGCAGGGAAAAGAAGCGCAAGACCGAAGCCAAGTGCCCACAGGTGCACAAATCCTCGGCCACCAGGGATGCCGAAAGGGAGGGAACCTGCATATGAAGCGGCACCTGGCCGACATCATAAGGGAAGACGGGGCGAACAAGCACGCTAGAGGTGCTCCAACTGCCTCCCAGGAAAACCTGAATGACTGTGCAAATCTCGCCATTCAAGTGAGCAGTTCGAAAGGACAAATGCCAAGCCCCCCGCCCTTCCCCACAAAGAAAAAACAGTCTGCCAGCCAGGAAGACTCCGGCACCTTGTAACGCACCCAATATGGAAAAGAGGAGCCAAACTCAAAAAAGATGAAGGCTTCAATATCGAGGCGTAATCTGGGTCTCGCAGGAGGTAAGCCACAAGGGGCCTCCCACACCTTCCTCGGTGGGATGTGGGAAGCCAAAAACCTCCAGTAGAAGGGAACCGAAGAACCCAAGGGAACTCGGAATCGAACCCGGGGAGGAGTCGAACGCATAACAAAATCGTACAGGGAGGGGGATAGGAAAACCCCTCCCCCTGTAACAACAAGCCCCGCACCAAGGGTACTAAACACCCAAGCAGGGACCAGTGGGGTCCAGGCCCTCCCCAAGTCAACTCCTTCCCAGCCTCGGAATCCTCCACGTCAGGACCCGGGGCCGAGCCATCCTCCAAACCTTCTGCCTTTGGAGAAAAAGCAGAGTCCACCGGAAAAGCAGGGATGAAAGGGGCCTGCTGGCATGGCCTAAAAGCTCCAGCAGCAGGACCAGGCTCGAATGCTTCCGCCGCCAATCCGGAACGGGCATTCCTGGAAGCCGCCCGAGTTTTACTACCAGTATAATTCAGCGGAACAGCTGTGGGGCATCCAGAAAGGCAACCAACCTCGCACGTTGCTGCAACTTAAACCACGTATGCAACACTAAAGCTGCCTGCACCCAAATGTCAGTCTCAGTGGACTGGGTGAGTTGGAGTACAAGCAAAAAACATCACTCACAGGACTCCGGGTCATAGGTGTCACTGACCCCAACAGGCAGCATGGCGGAGGCAGACGGTGAGTGGAGGTGGAACAAGGTGAGGTGGAACTCAGAAGTTTCCTACATTGGACCACTGAGCCTCAATAGGGGGTTTCTAGGGTCCTTAGGCTGACTGCTAAGGGAAGCCCAGGTAAGGTACTGCTAACTGGTTATCCCAGGGCTGCCAAGCAAACAATATAAAAGCTGAACCCCTGCGATGTGTGCAAGCACGGGGACGTAGTGGAGGGCCACCAAAAACCTACTAGTGGTCCTACCTACCGTAGGTAGGTAGCCACTAAATTTGATTATATTTTTGTTTTTTGTTTTTTTGGTATTTTTGTTTTTTGTTTTGTTTTGCCTACCTACGGCCAGGCAAAACAAAACAAAAAGAAAAAGAAAAGAAAAACTCCGTAAAAGCACAACGTCTCCAGGTGAACAGAACTGGTCGCTATGCATACACCAGACAGCTGCACAGTACCTCGCACCCCAGCCAGTGACGAAACTACATCCTGCCCAAGGGAAAACAGGAATAAGAACCAACCCAGCTGAACCCCCAAGGACGGGCAATCACCGATCAGCGACAGAACCACATGGAGGTAGCCCTGAAGCCGCAAAGGCAGTACTTACAGGGCACCTAGTGAAGGTAGCCCTAGGTGCATGCAGCCCCAGTACTCTTGTGTTACTTCTGGCTCACACACCACCAATACAGAGCAACAACACCGCACTGCAGCACTGCGCAAAGAGTGGAGCCAGAGCAATCGACCGTTCACCATCACAACAGCCTTTGAACTGAGGGGAGTTGCCGGTGTGGAGGTCTGGGACCCCCCTGTCCCCCTCTCGGGGAGGGGGGTTGTGCAGACAGATGCACGGCAGTTGTGGAGACGTTATGTTTGTTATATCGGAGCTATCCAGGCTGAATGGATATGTATAACTTTCTGGCATCAGTCAAAGTGCTAGGAGTTCTTGCCTACCGGGGACCACGAGCCAGAACCTGGCCCCCTCAGAGAGGCACGAGGAGCAATGGCCTATAGAAACACCTTTTGTGATTGGGAGCATTCTATGTCTGCCATCGACCGGGACAGGCACCCAGAAAGGTAGGCGCCCCAAAACAAACCCCTATTCTGGTGAAATTATTGCTACCGAAAGCCGAACGAGTGGACAAAACTCCCCAAACAAAATTATCAAACTAGCATGACGTCATCACGTCGCCGCGCCACCGTCTGCGCAACCCCCCCCTCCCCGAGAGGGGGAAGGGGGAGCCCCAGACCCTCCACGCCGGCGATCCAACTGGTAGTTCTTGGCTGATGGGATTGCTGGCTGGTCGAGTGCCTCTGGCTCCTGTTTTTTGTTTCAGTTCTGTGCCTTGTGGTGTGGACTGTCTCTACCGGTGGGGTGTGAGCCAGGAGTAAGATTCCACGGTACTCGGGCTGCATGTGCCTAGGGCTATCTTCCCTAGGTGCCCTGTAAGTACTGCCCTTGGGGCTTGGGGCCACCTTCCACAAGTCACCTTGGGTTCTGCCTCCGCTGTGCCCTTTACTGCTCGGTACTGGGCCGCCTTTGGGGTCGGCTGGGGTTTTGTAGCACTGGTTTGTCTCTGGGTAGGTGGTAGTTTTCGTCACTGGTAGGGGCGCGGGGTACTGCACAGCTAGTTTTCACCATTAACCCTTAACATGCTCGGGGTCTAATATCTTGCCATCCTCACAGGCGCATGTCATTTTGAAAAAAAAACAAATTATTTTTTCTTCCTAACCTGGTAATTTGTGTTCACTGATCACGGGAAAAATAATAAAAAAATCGTAAGTGCCATATATTGCCCGCTATAGGGCGGGGAAGTCTGGCAAATTATAGGTGCTGACTCAGCATGCGTCCCAGGCGGTCTGTTGCTCGCTAGCTGTCAGGCCAGAGTTGCCACAAAGAGATAATTACCTAATTGTTTCAATGTCTCTGATTGATATTTCATAGTTTTTTTGCTGTAATATTATTCAATAGTGTGTAGTTTGATATATTTATATAATAAAATGAGTGAATCATTGCTGTACTCAAAAATATGGTGTGCATATTGTTGATTCAGTTATGTTCATCAATCAGTGAACAAATACTTTGTCGGTTATTACACTATAAGCACAGGTTATATATAAGTATCTGCATGTTCTGTTCACTATAACGAACCACTAAGTAGCTGGTTGGTTGATACCTGGTTGATGGGGTTCTGGGAGTTCTTCTACTCCCCAAGCCCGGCCCGAGGCCAGGCTTGACTTGTGAGAGTTTGGTCCACTAGGCTGTTGCTTGGAGCGGCCCGCAGGCCCACATACCCACCACAGCCCGGCTGGTCCGGAACTCCTTGGAGGAATAATTGTGAGCTATTATGAGTCAAAAAGTAACGAGGAGTGACCGCCGTGTACCAGCCAGCCACTCCCGCCCTCCCTCCAGTCATCTGACTCGCCCACATTCTCCTCCCACAATACTGTATTTGCTATAATTCACTATATACAGACGTTATATATAAGTATCTACATATTTTGTTCACCATAACTGTACATCTAAGCTTGTATGGTGAGTAAAGTCACAAAGACATAGGACCTAACACAGTCAGCTGATGGCTGCCTCCCTCATGGCCAGACACACTAATATTTCTCCTCCAACAATACTGTGTGGTGTTATTACGCTATATACACACATTATAAATAAATATCTACCTGTTTTATTCACCATACTTGTACAAATAAACTGGTATGGTGCCCATAGACCATCGTGGTAACCAGTAAACAACACCGTCGTCTGCACGGTGGCGTCGTGCAGACGACGCCACCGCCCTCACCAAAATGGCGGCTCCAAACCTTCTCTTGCTGTTTATACCTTCTATACACACGTTATGTATAAGTATCTACATTTGTGTTCACTATAGCGAACCACTAAGCTGGTATGCTGAGTGCAGTCAATAAAAGGTGGCCACACACAGTCAGAAAACATCGCCACCACCCTCCCTCCCACAGCATTACTCCTCCCTCCATGGCGCACAGCACTAAATATCATCGCAATCCTGCTATTATCAGAACCCTAGTCACTTTTATCACAGTCAGGGGTCCTCTGTAATAATATCATCGCTACATAATAGCATGAACAAGTATATTTTGGCATTTTTAGGCGATGCTGTGGTCACAAGCTGAACAGCAGTGCTGTGAGCTCATGCTGCGTGCGTCAGGCTTGGTAGCTTACACGATACTGAGGCCCCTAACACCCGGAGTTTGGCCCACGATTTTTTTTTAAAAATGGCGTCTGTTTACAAGAGCCCCGATGAAGGTGTGGTGAACCCCGTGTATCCGCGGGCCGTTTAAATCTTGCGTAGTACCCCAACACATCATATGACGTGAAGAGCAGTTGACTGGTAAAACATCTAGCACGTCATATGATGTGATGCGCACTTTAAGGGTTAACAGTGGCCGGCTCTGTTCCGCCTGGGTACGTTGTCCTCTTGCGGGGTTTTTCTTTTGTTTTTGTTTTTGCCTGGTGGGGGGTCTGCCTTTACTGTGGTCCCCTTTTTTCCTGTTCTAGGTGAATTTCTTTTGAATTCTTTTGTTGGCGTTACTCCCCGCTTGGCCCCCGTGAGTGGATATGTCCCGGGGGTTCAGCTTTAGCAGTTTGTTGGTAGATTTGGGCGCCGGTTCGCGGTACCCTGCCTGGGCTTCCCTTAGTGTGTACCAAAGGCTAAGGGCCCTGGAAAACCCCACGGGGGCTCCGTGGTCCTCTAAGTGTGTCCCCGGAGTCCCCCTCGCGTCCTGCGAGTTTGACGGTTGATCTGTCCCTTTGTCTCAGGGTGACACTCACCTGTTGTGCCTCCACCATGCTGCCTGTTGGGTCCTTGTTCTTGTGACCCGGAGTCGTCCGATGATTGTTGTCGGTACGCGCTCTCCTTCACCTAGGCCACTGGTCTAAATAATCGGGTGCAGGCGGCTGCGGCGTTGCTTGCTGGGTTTGTGTTGCTGCAACGCTCTAGGGTTGCGGCCCCGGATGCCCCGAGGCTGCCCCGTTTTGGTGGTTGGGGTCTGGACTTGGGGTCTGGGGGTCGCTTCGGCTCTGGCTCCTTCCGCTTCTTGTTCCTCCCCTTCTGTTCTACTCGCTTCCTCCCTTGCCTCCTGCTCCGAACCATAGGTGGGTTTCGGGGTTGGGGCGGGGTCTGGTTGGGTTGAGACTCGAGCGGTCTCGGGGGTTTTCCCCTTCCGGGGTGGCGGCGGAGGCATTCGAGTCGGTTCCTCCAGCCGTGCCGTATGGGTCTGACCAGTGGGCTCCCTTCATTAGTGTTTGCACGGCTGCCCCGGCTTTTCCTTGTTCAGCTGGGGCTTTGGGGTGCGGCTCGGCCCTGGGTCATGCCATAGAGGTTCCCGGGGTTAGGGAGGGGTTGCTTTGGGGCCTCGACCCCGTTTGCCCCACTTGGGTCCTGGTACCTTTGGTGTGGGGCTTTTAGTTCCTCAGTGGGGTTGTTCCTTCCCTCTGTGTTCCTGTTGTTTTCGGGTATACCCCTCCCTGGGTTCGGTTCCGTGTTCCTTCGGGTTCGTCGGTCCTAGGGGTGCGTTTCACCCCCTTTTCCTTACCCTTTTCGCTCTTATGTCGCGATGCTGTTCTCAAAAAAAAAAAAAAATTCAGGTAAGGTACATCCATACAAGGTGTGAAACAAACATTGATGGATTTCTATATTGACCGAGTCATAGTGCCTAACTGCTTTGTATCGTTGTCCCTGCATGTTCCTCGGTCAGGGGTGCTTGTCTTGGTTCTCGTTGATTCACGAGTCTCTTTCGTACCTTCCAATGTTATTGGCACGTCTGTAGATATTCGATGTGGTTTCCATCGGTCTTTTGTCGGCCTTGTTGGTTCCCTTCCATCATCTGTTTTCTTTCGCTTCGTTTTCGCCTTGTTTTGGTTTCGCGTCGTCTCTCTACTTCCTGTTTCGGCGTTTTTTTGTCTTCGTTCCGCACACCTTCCTGGTGTTTGTACGATGTTTGTACGTTTTGTGTGTCCGCCTGGTGTACGAGCCCCGCCTCCCGGTGGCCGGTGGTGCGTTTCGTACCCTGTGCTGGCCGCGGTGTGCGTTTTGTTTACGGGCAGTATGCTCGTGTGTTCGCGCCGTTTCTCTCGTGGTTTTCGGCGGCTTCTTGCTCGTTTCTCTCCTCCAGTCGTGGCCCTCTGGCTGCTGAGGGTGTTTTGGATTTATATCTGGGGGTGTCACTTTGTTCTCCCTCTGTACTGCTTCGTCTTCTGCAGTCGCGCACCTCAGGCCGTATTCTCCTTCGACCTCGCATTTTTTTCAGGTAAGGGTACTTACTATGCCTGCTTGCCTCGTGTATGCTGGCTTTCGGGCACACCTTTAGTGCTGCTCCTGGTATGTTACTTGGCTCGCCTGTGTTGTGGCTCGGTCGTGTCTGCTCTGCAGGTGAGGTTTCCTTGTCTGGCGCTTCTGTCGGCGTAGTGCTGGTTCTCACTTTTGGTGGGGTGCTTGCCTAGTTGTGCTTGCGGGGGTTGACTCTGGCTCTTGGGCCCCGCTTCTCCTGTCAGTTGACGATTGTGCAGTTTCCTGAGCCTTCTGGGCTCTGTCTTTATGTTTGCTCCTGTGGGTGGGGTCTGCCCCTCCACATGACTTTTTGGTGCTTTTCTTCCTTTCCCCTCTGACATTAATCAGTTTTTATAGTGTCTGGGGCTCCTTTGGGTGCTCACTACCTCCTGTGTCTCCTTGTGCGTTCAGACATACGGACATAAGTCCCGTGGACCTGCGGAGGCCTATTGGCCCGTGCGAGGTAGATACTGTTTTTCTTACCATCCGTTCCCACTCACATGCATGTCCAACCCGCCCTTGCACCGTCGTGGGGCCCCACGACCACGTTACGTGGTTATTGGTTCCGCGTCACCCGGCCTCTTACAGTGCAGGTCATTCCTCCGGTCTTTCCTGTCTTCTGCCTTGCACTACCCTTTTTATGCCCGTTGTTTCGTTCCCACATTGCACCGCAAGGGTGGCTTGTGCCACTATCC
>WNGS01152345.1:0-13079 GCA_020271785.1 Procambarus virginalis
GGTAACGAGGTACCAATAGTTGATTTAATATGAAGTATTCAATTTTAATTTGCAATTAATTACGTGTTTGCATCATATTTGTTGTAAATTATTGAATTATGGAAATAAACCGAAAAGAGTTGAAAACGCGTAAAACGGCAAAATATTACCTAAATCTTTGATATTTGGTTTAAAACTCATAAAGAAAACAAGGATGAACAACCACAAAATATTGCTAAATTCGATGATATTCAGTACAAAGCACAATGCATGGAAACTTGCTAAAAAAACGCAATATTATGCGAATTCTGAGATTTGTAGGCTAAATTACATATTGCAAGACAAGATGAAGTAGTATCAAAATATAAGTAAATTCGAACATTTTACCTAAAATCACTCTACATGAAAAAACGTGAAAAAGTCACTATAATACCAAATTCAACGATTTTTACAACAAATCAAAGAGCGAGGTTGCGTATTATTTTGATAATTAAAAAGGCATATGAAAACGTTGTTTCCAATTCAAATAATTAAAATCAATGTGTTTTGTTTAGAATTAACTAAAAATGTTCCTGAATTTCCGTTCATATTACTGTAGGAAGAGGTACTCGCAAACCAATTTAATCCGGCGGAAACGCAGAAATATGCAATAAAAGCAGAATTTCCCTCCTAAACAATACCTAACTCACTATTTTAACTAGGTACAAATAGTTGATTGAAAATCTTGTATTTAAGTTTAATTTGTAATTATTTACGTGTTTGCACGTAAATAATTATCGTAATTTATTAAATAATATATCGTAAATTTATTGAATTAATGGCAATAAACCGAAAATGATTGAAAAACGCGGAAAAACGTAAAAATATTACCTAAATCGTTGATATTTGGTGAAATATTATAAAGAAAACAACGATGAAAAACCTCAAGTATTGCTAAATTCGATGATTTTAAGTACAAAGCACAATGCAAGAAAACTTGTTTAAAAACGCATTATTATGTGAAATTCTGTGATTTGTAGTCCAAATCACAAATAGAGAGACAACATGAAGTAGTATCAAAATAGTAGTAAATTCGAACATTTTTACCTAAAATCACCCAAAATGAAAAACGTGAAAAAAGTCACTATAATACCAAATTCGAGGATTTTTACTTCGAATAATAAAGCAAGGTTGGGAATTATTTTGATCATTAAAAATGCATATGAAAACGATGTTTCCAAATTCAAATGATAAAAATTAATGTGTTTTCTTTAGAATAAACTAAAGTGTTGCTGAATTTCCGTTTATATTTCTGAATTCGTAAAACCGCTCTAATCTGGCTGAAACTTCGAAATATGCAATGAAAACAGAAAATCTCTGCTGATTAATATCTTACTCACTATTTTAACGAGGTACAAATAGTTGATTTAAAATGAAGTACTTAATTTTAAATTGCAATTAATTACGTGTTTGCATCATATTTATCGTAAATTTATTGAGTTGATGGTAATAAAGAGAAAAAGCTATAAAACGCGGAAAAACGGCAAAATATTGCCTAAATCGTTGATATTTGGTATAAAACTCATAAAGAAAACTAGGATGAAAAACCACAAAATATTGCTAAATTCGATGATATTAAGTACAAAGCACAATGCATGTAAACTTGCTAAAAAACGCAATATTATGCGAAATTTTGAGATTTGTAGGCTAAATTACATATCGCGAGACAAGATAAAGTAGTATCAAAATATAAGTAAATTCGAAAATTTTTACCTAAAATCACTCTACATGAAAAACGTGAAAAAGTCACTATAATACAAAATTCGACGATTTTTACATCAAATCAAAGAGCGAGGTTGCGTATTATTTTGATCATTAGAAAGGCAAATGAAAGCGTTTTTTCCAATTCAGATGATAAAAATCAATGTGTTTTCTTTAGAATTAACAAAAATGTTCCTGAATTTCAGGTTATATTACTGTAGGAAGAGGTACTCGTAAAACCACGTTAATCCGGTTGAAACGCAGAAATATGCAATAAAAACATAATTTCACTCCTAATCAATACCTAACTCATTATTTTAACGAGGTACAAATAGTTGATTGAAAATCTTGTATTTAATTTTTTTTTCCATTTATTTACGTGTTGGAATCCAGATAACTAATAACTAATAACAATGAACATTGTTATTAGTTCATTACATATGGGACAAATCTGATGCATACGCGTAATTAATTGCAAATTCACATTAAATACATTATTTTCAATCAACCATTCGTACCTCGTCACAATAGCGATCAAGATATTTATTAGAGAAAGCCTGTTTTTATTGCATATTTCGACGTTTCAGCCGCATTAGAGCTGATACGGAGGAGGCAACGGAAACTTGTCTGATTAGAGCTAAAACAGCTCTAAGCGGCTGAAACGTCGAAATATGCAATAAAAACAAGGTTTCTCTCCTAATCAATGTCCTACTCGCTACTTTATCGAGATACAAATGGTTGATTGAAAATAATGTAATAATGTGCATTTGCAATTAAATACGAGTTGGCATCATATATATCGTGCATGTAGGGAATTCGTTCACTACATGCGAGAGTGGGGGCTTACTCCCGCCGTTGACCCGTTGAACCTCCTCAGTCTCCGGCAATGTACTGGTACAGAGAAAGCTCCAACGGGTAAACGGCGGAGTATGCCCCTGCTCTCGCATGTAGTGAACGAATTCACTACATATATCAATCAAACAATCGTAACTCGTTAAAATAGCGAGTAATATATTAATCATGAGAGAAACCCTGTTTTATTGCCATATTTCGACGTTTCAGCCGCATTAGAGCTGATGCAGAGGAGGCAACGGCAACTTGTCTGATTAGAGCTAAAACCGCTCTAATGCGGCTGAAACGTCGAAATATGCAATGAAAACAGGGTTTCTCTCCTAATCAATATCTTACTCGCTAATTTAACGTGGTACGAATGGTTGATTGAAAATAATGTACTTAATGTGAATTTGCAATTAATTATGCGTATACATCAGATTTGTCGCATATGTAAGGAATTAATAACAAACTGACAAATCCGTATCCAAGGAGAGAAACCTTGATTTTATTGCATATTTCGACGTTTCAGCCGCATTAATATATATAATAATAATCACAGGAATGAATTATAGTCACAGTAAATTCCTTAATGAATCCTGGTGCTTGCACACACCCACACATAGATATATATGTAAACTGATACTGTGAGCGCTCTGGGTAGCCTCACCACACACTGTGCTCTCTGTGACTTAGACTCAGGTGAGACTTGCTCACGACATATAAAATATTCTGACAAGTATCTATAGCTAACTAAAGGGAAATGGGAGGGTAACTGTAAACACCTACTTCACCTATCCTAGGATGACAGATGGGTTGTAGCTCCTGGTCCAGGCTCTCGCCTCGTACACCCTCCAGAAACACAAGCCAACGCCTTAGGATGTTCGCGTCTCGCCGCTTTCTGTACACTGCAGGTCCGTGCTTCTCCTCCAGTTCGTTGCAGGGTTGAAGTCGGTCTCCTGGCCGTCAACTTTCCTCCCAACTACGGCAGCCAGCCTACGTCTCGGCGGTCGTCGTACGTTTCCCAATTAGTCCCTTGTCACTGTACTCCCAGAGGAACTGCCTCTCACCACTACGAAGTCACTGTGAAGTTATCAGCCGTCCCAGACGATACTGCTTAAGCTCCACACGCACAGCACCCGACTTCAGAACACTTGAAGCTCACTACACTGTCAATTCCCTCGTCGTCTAGGTATGTCACTAGGTATTTGGGAAGACTTCTCGACGTGCCTGCATCCAACTGTTGACTCGTAGGGTTCCACGAAGGTAGGGTTACTGTCAAACTTCACAGGATCGTCGATCACACGTTCAACCTGGTTGACAAGGCGGTCAACCCGGTTCGCTCACGGCAGAATGGCCCAGCCACTAAACTGTCTCTTATTCTGGTGAACTGTCAAGGACGTTGCATACGTCGATGCCCGGCCCACTTCTGGCAACGCATCTGTCCCTGAACACTTGTTGCTCAAATTTCTGTCAATTCCTTATCTGAGCCACATCTGGGTTGCAGGAAGACCTCACAGAGTGCGCGCTAACAACAGGAGACGCTTATATCCACCGGAGCTCGGTAATCCGTCACTTTGATAGGATGACCGGTCGCACGTCCTGCCTCTCGGACGCGTCGTGTGAGACTGATGGCGCGAAGGCGCCGCTACGGCTGGACTCCCCCTGCCTATGTGACGTCACTTTTCCAAATTAGGTTTTCATTGGCTCCCAGTGCCACGTCGCTGACGACGACGTCGCTGATATGCGACAAATCTGATGTATACGCATAATTAATTGCAAATTCATGTTAAATACATTATTTAAATCAACCATTCGTACCTCGTTACAATAGCAAATAAGATATTGATTAGGAGAGAAACCCTGTTTTTATTGCATATTTTTATTGCTGATGCGGAGTCTGATTAGAGCTAAAACAGCTCTAATGCGGCTGAAACGTCGAAATATGCAAACAAAACAAGGTTTCTCTCCTAATCAATGTCCTACTCGCTACTTTACCGAGATACAAATGGTTGATTGAAAATAATGTATTTAATGTGCATTTGCAATTAAATACGAGTTTGCATCATATATATCGTATATGTAGTGAATTCGTTTACTACATGCGAGAGTGGGGGCTTACTCCCGCCGTTTACCCGTTGGACCTCCTCCAGTCTCCAGCAATGTTCTGGCACAGAGAAAGCTCTAACGGGTAAACGGCGGGAGTAAGCCCCCCCCCCCCCCCGCTCTCGAATGTAGTGAACGAATTCACTACACATATTCAATTAACCAATCGTACCTCGTTTAAATAGCGAGTAATATATTGATCATGAGAGAAACCCTGTTTTTATTGCATGTTTCGACGTTTCAGCCGCATTAGAGCTGATGCGTAGGAGGCAACGGCAATTTGTCTGATTAGAGCTAAAACCGCTCTAATCCGGCTAAAACGTCGAAATATGCAATAAAAACAGGGTTTCTCTCCTAATCAATATCTTACTCGCTAATTTAACGAGGTACGAATGGTTGATTGAAAATAATGTATTTAATGTGAATTTGCAATTAATTACGCGTATACATCAGATTTGTCGCATATGTAATGAATTAATAACAATAAACTGACAATCCGTATCCAAGGAGAGAAACCCTGATTTTATTGCACATTTCGACTTTTCAGCCGCATTCGAGCTGTTTTTGCAGTACAACTTCTTTCTGTAACATACACGGAAAATCTGGAACATTTCAGTTAATTCTAATGAAAACACATTGATTTGTGTGATTTGAACAAATAATGGACTATATCGTCGTATTTACCACGTTTTTAAGGATTGCCAGTTTATTGTTATTAATTCATTACATATGCGACAAATCTATCTCGTCGTTTTTCCCACGTTTTTAAGGATTGCCAGTTCATTGTTATTAAGTCAATACATATGCGACAAATCTGATGTATACGCGTAATTATTTGCAAATTCACATTATATACCAAATTTTCAATCAACCATTCGTACCTCGTTACAATAGCGATTAAGATATTGATTAGGAGAGAAAGCCTGTTTTTATTCCATATTTCGACGTTTCAGCCGCATTAGAGCTGATGCGGAGGAGGCAACGGCAACTTGTCTGATTTGAGCTAAAACAGCTCTAATGCGGCTGAAACGTCAAAATATGCAATAAAAACAAGGTTTATCTCCTAATCAATATCTTACTTCTTATTGTAACGAGGTACGAATGGCTGATTGAAAATAAAGTATTTAATGTGAATTTGCAATTAATTACGCGTATACATCAGATTTGTTGCATATGTAATGAATTAATAGCAACAAACTGGCAATCCTTAAAAACGTGGGAAATACGAGGAAATAGTAAATTATTTGTGCAAATCACACAAATCAATGTGTTTTCATTAGAATTAACTGAAATGTTCCAGATTTTCCGTGTATGTTATAGAAAGAAGTTGTACTGCAAAAACAGCTCGAATGCGGCTGAAAAGTCGAAATGTGCAATAAAATCAGGGTTTCTCTCCTTGGATACGGATTGTCAGTTTATTGTTATTAATTCATTACATATGCGACAAATCTGATGTATACGCGTAATTAATTGCAAATTCACATTAAATACATTATTTTCAATCAACCATTCGTACCTCGTTAAATTAGCGAGTAAGATATTGGTTAGGAAAGAAACCCTGTTTTTATTGCATATTTCGACGTTTCAGCCGGATTAGAGCGGTTTTAGCTCTAATCAGACAAATTGCCGTTGCCTCTTACGCATCAGCTCTAATGCGGCTGAAACGTCGAAACATGCAATAAAAACAGGGTTTCTCTCATGATCAATATATTACTCGCTATTTAAACGAGGTACGATTGGTTAATTGAATATGTGTAGTGAATTCGTTCACTACATTCGAGAGCGGGGGGGGGGCTTACTCCCGCCGTTTACCCGTTAGAGCTTTCTCTGTGCCAGAACATTGCTGGAGACTGGAGGAGGTCCAACGGGTAAACGGCGGGAGTAAGCCCCCACTCTCGCATGTAGTAAACGAATTCACTACATATACGATATATATGATGCAAACTCGTATTTAATTGCAAATGCACATTAAATACATTATTTTCAATCAACCATTTGTATCTCGGTAAAGTAGCGAGTAGGACATTGATTAGGAGAGAAACCTTGTTTTGTTTGCATATTTCGACGTTTCAGCCGCATTAGAGCTGTTTTAGCTCTAATCAGACTCCGCATCAGCAATAAAAATATGCAATAAAAACAGGGTTTCTCTCCTAATCAATATCTTATTTGCTATTGTAACGAGGTACGAATGGTTGATTTAAATAATGTATTTAACATGAATTTGCAATTAATTATGCGTATACATCAGATTTGTCGCATATCAGCGACGTCGTCGTCAGCGACGTGGCACTGGGAGCCAATGAAAACCTAATTTGGAAAAGTGACGTCACATAGGCAGGGGGAGTCCAGCCGTAGCGGCGCCTTCGCGCCATCAGTCTCACACGACGCGTCCGAGAGGCAGGACGTGCGACCGGTCATCCTATCAAAGTGACGGATTACCGAGCTCCGGTGGATATAAGCGTCTCCTGTTGTTAGCGTGCACTCTGTGAGGTCTTCCTGCAACCCAGATGTGGCTCAGATAAGGAATTGACAGAAATTTGAGCAACAAGTGCTCAGGGACAGATGCGTTGCAAGAAGTGGGCCGGGCATCGACGTGTGCAACGTCCTTGACAGTTCACCAGAATAAGAGACAGTTTAGTGGCTGGGCCATTCTGCCGTGAGCGAACCGGGTTGACCGCCTTGTCAACCAGGTTGAACGTGTGATCGACGATCCTGTGAAGTTTGACAGTAACCCTACCTTCGTGGAACCCTACGAGTCAACAGTTGGATGCAGGCACGTCGAGAAGTCTTCCCAAATACCTAGTGACATACCTAGACGACGAGGGAATTGACAGTGTAGTGAGCTTCAAGTGTTCTGAAGTCGGGTGCTGTGCGTGTGGAGCTTAAGCAGTATTGTCTGGGACGGTTGATAACTTCACAGTGACTTCGTAGTGGTGAGAGGCAGTTCCTCTGCGAGTACAGTGACAAGGGACTAATTGGGAAACGTACGACGACCGCCGAGACGTAGGCTGGCTGCCGTAGTTGGGAGGAAAGTTGACGGCCAGGAGACCGACTTCAACCCTGCAACGAACTGGAGGAGAAGCACGGACCTGCAGTGTACAGAAAGCGGCGAGACGCGAACATCCTAAGGCGTTGGCTTGTGTTTCTGGAGGGTGTACGAGGCGAGAGCCTGGACCAGGAGCTACAACCCATCTGTCATCCTAGGATAGGTGAAGTAGGTGTTTACAGTTACCCTCCCATTTCCCCTTTAGTTAGCTATAGATACTTGTCAGAATATTTTATATGTCGTGAGCAAGTCTCACCTGAGTCTAAGTCACAGAGAGCACAGTGTGTGGTGAGGCTACCCAGAGCGCTCACAGTATCAGTTTACATATATATCTATGTGTGGGTGTGTGGAAGCACCAGGATTCATTAAGGAATTTACTGTGACTGTAATTCATTTCCTGTGATTATTATTATTATACATGTTAGTAGTAAACCAGATTTGGTGTTAGGCTATGAGCCCAGACTTTATATAAATGCCTGTGTATTGATCTCCATGATTTATTGATATAAATGCCTGTGTATTGATCTCCATGATTTATTGATATAAGTGCCTGTGTATTGATCTCCATGATTTATTGATATAAATGCCTGTGTATTGATCTCCATGATTTATATATATATATATGCCTGTGTTTTGATCCAGATTTATCAATGTATATGCCTGTTGCTTTAACCCAAACCCAAGAACCGTGAACACCCCGACATTGGCGACCTTGCCAGGATAACGAGCAAGATCAAGGTTGTAATTGTGGTATTAGATATCAGGCCTAATTTTTCACTCGCAGTCACAAGTTGGAGGACAGGATGACAGCGGTCCTGAACTTTAGAAGTTCGGAGAAAGACGTTGCTAGAGCCCAGAAGTACATTGATACAGGGGATGATGAAATCCTGCAAGAGTGTACCCAGGAACAACTTTGGTTGATCGCTAAAATGTATGGTGTTAGTTTGAAGTCAGATAGGGCGTCTGGTAAACGAAAGGAAATCAGGGCAATAACACAAATAGACAGAGTAAGCATGTTCTGCAAAACTCAGGACGAGAAGATTCTAGACACGTGCACTGGAAGGCAGATAAGGATGTTGGAAGACCATTTGCCCGAAACGCATTGCGTAATAGTGGCTTTAGGCATTGTATGTACTAGCTCTATCTATAAATTGATCCACTTACGTAAAATCTCTCTATGTATGTACCTTTCCTGAATAAACATATTTATTTATTTATTTCGGCCTAAAGGGTAGGCATGATAAGGTAGAGGATAGACGCGACGTACTGCGGACTTGGTTAAGGGAACAAGAAGCAGAAAGATAAGCACAAGCACAGCTGAAGCGCGAGGAAGCAGAAAGGGAGGCACAGCTGAAGCGTGAGGAAGCAGAACGAGAGGCACAGCTGCGCAGAGAAGAACGAGAAGCTCAGCTGAAGCACGAAGAAGCACAGCTGCTTAGAAAAGAATCCGATAGGTTGGAAGAAATTTCAGTGGAAACCGATGATGCGCCAAGTGACGAAGGAATTAATGTAAACTCAAGTAGCAGCAGGGAAAGCAGCCTTGAGAGGCGCGAGGTGAAACCAAAATTGGAACCAGGAGACAATGAGGTACAGCTGCAATGTGAAGAGAGGCAGACTCGGCTTGAGCAAGAGAAAGCCAAAGCCGAGCAGGAGAGAGCTAAAGCTGAGCAAGAGAAAGCTAAAGCCGAACAAGAAAATGCTAAAGCTGAACAGGAAAAACTTAAAGTTGGACAAGAGAGAGCCAAGGCCGAACAAGAACCGGCCAAGGCTGAACTGGCTATGATAAAGATGGAGGCCGCTAAAGCAGAACAAGAGAGAATTAAGACGTCACGAAGGGAGAACAGATTGAAGAATGAGGTGAGACGCAGCAACGAAAGACCCAGAAGGATCTGGGGTGAGAAGAATTTTGATAAATGGGCGGATAAACGTAAGTACCCTAAAACTCAGAAGAGTAGGTCGGACGGATGGAGGACGGGAGCGAGTTCTCCCAAGTCCTACCCCTCGAATGGAGACAGCAGAGGACAGAAGAGTGCTGTAGAACAGTCAAAGAAGTCACCGACGGAGAGCTCAAGAGATCTTGTTATCGTTACGGCCGGAGAAGCTGAGCATGAGTCTTTGGAAGGCGCAAGAGAAGTCCGCGGAAGAAGAAGGATCCGCTGTTACAACTGCGGGTTAATGGGACACATCGCGCGCGAATGTAGACGTCCTAAGCAGCGAGGTTACGTTGCTTTTGTGCGGGTAGAGGACAAGTTAGCCGAAGGAGTGCGGGATGGACTTAGTCAAGTCGGGTACTTAGGAAGGAAAAGGCTAACCCATTCGTGCGTGAGGGAACTGTAAGGATGGGGGACGCAGACCTCATCCCGGTAATGATGCTAAGAGACACTGGGGCAGAATTTACCCTGGTGAGCAGAACCCTGTTCCCTGAGTGTCACGAGAATACCTGTGTAGGAGAGGCAAGTGTGAACACTGTGGGAGGCCCAGTGCAGATGCCCCTACACCGGGTGACCTTGAGTTCGGATTATGGATGCCAAACCCTAGTAGTAGGGGTCTGTGCGACGATGCCCAAGATGGAGGCACAGGTCATCTTGGGAAATGACGCATGTGGAGGACGAGTCCTCCTGAACCTCGTGAAGGACGAGGAGTGCTTGGATCACTTCGAGAAGAAAGGTGGAGTGTTCGATGCCTGCGGGGACGAGAAAGTAATCGCCATGGAGGCGTTCCCTGTCTGTGTTGTAATTCCGAGGCAGTGCGACGGACGAGGAGGGCGTGGATCTGATAAGGCCGACGAGGAGACGTCCGACGGCCTGGGAATTGATCACCTCGTCATGGAACCCGGAGAGCGAGTGGAGGGCGAAGGCAGCCCAGATGGTGAGATACAGGTGACCCTCACCGGTTCTCCTGAGGTGGACCGCACTCGTCTCGAGGAGCTGCAGCAGGCAGAATCCCCCAAGTCGATTTGTAAGGTCAAAAGAGGACGTATTGGTCCCGAGAAAACTACTCACTTTTACAGGCAAGAAGGCATGTTAGTAAGACAGTGTAAACCTGTAATGGAAAAGCCTCTCCAGCTACGAGAAACCAAGTAGCGCTGCCAGCCAAGTGCAGAGCGGCAGCGTTGAGTCCGTTGCACGCTGTTGACTCTGCGGGTCACCTAGGGGTGACCACGATGCGACGTTCAACGTCGAGAGAAGTGGCTGGGCAACTACAACATCTTTTCTCTTGGGTGAGGAGGCCCAGGGAAAATCAGGCTGACAGTGGAAATATATTCCGGTCTGAATGTGTCAGACGAACAACGACGAGTTGGGGAGTGATGCAGATTCGGTCGTCGCCCTACCGATCGCAGTCGAAGGGGGCGATCGGAAGAGTCCACTCCATCTCGAAAACGATTCTGAGAATGTTCTGCAAAGGGCAGGAAGAAGAGTGGGAAGAGACGGTGGACCCTGTTTTGTTGGTCGTTCGTCAAGTAGTGGCAGAACCGTTAAACTTCTCACAGCTCCAGCTGGTGAACGGACACAAGGTGTGGAGCCCTCGGTCCGTAATAGGTAAGCAGTGGACGCCAAGGATGACCTTGAAGACGGTCAGCAGACACGTGAGGAGTGTCACACATTGGCGGCTGCGATACTGGCTGGAAGCCAAGATTTTCAGTGGAAAGGACAACGTAGACGCAGATGCGTTGTCCCGCGTGCACTAACCAGACATGACTCTTATTTTAAGGGGAGGGGTATGTGACGGTGTTCCCCCCCTTTCTAATTCTCCCACGCCTGCTGTAAGAGTCATGTCCACTATTCCCGAGCGTTCTCTACGTTGCAGGCATCAGTTGAACATATGTGGGAGAGAATAGTATTCTCGCTGAGCCGAGAAATTTACGAAAGTATAGTATTTTGGCCTGTGGGATAGGCCCTTTAGGGAGCCAAAATGGCGCTGGCGAGTCTGTTTTCCCGCCAAAACTGTGTGACGTCAGTGTCACAAGATTGGTCACCGTCAGCGACGTGGCACTGGGAGCCAATGAAAACCTACTTTGGAAAAGTGACGTCACATAGGCAGGGGGAATCCAGCCGTAGCGGCGCCTTCGCGCCATCAGTCTCACACGACGCGTCCGAGAGGCAGGACGTGCGACCGGTCATCCTATCAAAGTGACGGATTACCGAGCTCCGGTGGATATAAGCGTCTCCTGTTGTTAGCGTGCACTCTGTGATGTCTTCCTGCAACCCAGATGTGGCTCAGATAAGGAATTGACAGAAATTTGAGCAACAAGTGCTCAGGGACAGATGCGTTGCAAGAAGTGGGCCGGGCATCGACGTGTGCAACGTCCTTGACAGTTCACCAGAATAAGAGACAGTTTAGTGGCTGGGCCATTCTGCCGTGAGCGAACCGGGTTGACCGCCTTGTCAACCAGGTTGAACGTGTGATCGACGATCCTGTCAAGTTTGACAGTAACCCTACCTTCGTGGAACCCTACGAGTCAACAGTTGGATGCAGGCACGTCGAGAAGTCTTTCCAAATACCTAGTGACATACCTAGACGACGAGGGAATTGACAGTGTAGTGAGCTTCAAGTGCTCTGAAGTCGGGTGCTGTGCGTGTGGAGCTTAAGCAGTATCGTCTGGGACGGCTGATAACTTCACAGTGACTTCGTAGTGGTGAGAGGCAGTTCCTCTGCGAGTACAGTGACAAGGGACTAATTGGGAAACGTACGACGACCGCCGAGACGTAGGCTGGCTGCCGTAGTTGGGAGGAAAGTTGACGGCCAGGAGACCGACTTCAACCCTGCAACGAACTGGAGGAGAAGCACGGACCTGCAGTGTACAGAAAGCGGCGAGACGCGAACATCCTAAGGCGTTGGCTTGTGTTTCTGGAGGGTGTACGAGGCGAGAGCCTGGACCAGGAGCTACAACCCAACTGTCATCCTAGGATAGGTGAAGTAGGTGTTTACAGTTACCCTCCCATTTCCCTTTAGTTAGCTATAGATACTTGTCAGAATATTTATATGTCGTGAGCAAGTCCCACCTGAGTCTAAGTCACAGAGAGCACAGTGTGTGGTGAGGCTACCCAGAGCGCTCACAGTATCAGTTTACATATATATCTATGTGTGGGTGTGTGCAAGCACCAGGATTCATTAAGGAATTTACTGTGACTGTATTCATTTCCGTGAGTTATTATATAATATTAGTAGAAACCAGATTTGGGTTAGGCTATGAGCCAGACTTATATTAAATGCCTGTGTGTATTGATCTCCATGATTTATGATATAATGCCTGTGTATGATCTCCATGATTTATTGATATAAATGCTGTGTATGGATCTCCATGATTTATATATATATGCCTGTGTTTTGATCCAGATTTATCAATGTATATGCCTGTGTACTGAATAATCTCATA
>WNGS01152350.1:0-11411 GCA_020271785.1 Procambarus virginalis
GCTCTCTCTCTGTCTCTCTCTCTCTCTCTTCTGCTCCTCTCTCTCTCTCTCTCTTCTGTCTCTCTCTTCTGTCTCTCTCTCTCTGTCTCTCTCTATTTTAGTCTCTCTCTCTGTCTCTCTCGTCTCTGTCTCTGTCTTCTGTCTCTGTCTGCTCTGTCTCTCTCTCTACTACATCCAGGCCTACAACACCAGCTACTACACCACGCTCTGCACTACACCCGTTTCCTCAGGCCACTAACGCACTACACAGCACCAGCCCACTACACAATATACAAGGCTACTACACCAGGCTACTACACCACTACTACTACCGGCACTACATCCGCTACTACCCCAGCCCTACGAACTACTACACCCAGGCCACTACACTACGCTACTACAGCCACACACGACGACTACCCATACTACACCACGCTTACTACACCAGGCCCACTACACTACGCCTACTACACACACGCTACAACACCAGGCTACTCACACCCACGCTACCTAACACCACGACTACTACACCAGCTACCACCAGGGCCACAACACCCAGGCCACGTACACTACGCTATTACACCAGGCTGCCCTACACTACGCTACTACACCAGGCTACTACACAAGCAAGGCCACTACACTACGCTACTACACCAGGCCACTACACTACGCTTCTACACCACGCTACTACACCACTCTACTACACCAGGCAACTACACCAGGCCACTACACTACAATACTACACCACGCTACTACACCACGCTACTACACCAGGCCACTACCAGGCACTACACCAGCCACTACACCAGGCCAATACACCACGCTACTACACCACGCTACTACACCAGGCTACTACACCAGGCCACTACACCAGGCCACTACACCAGGCCACTACACCAGGCCACTACACTACAATACTACACCAGGCTACTACACCACGCTACTACACCAGGCCACTACACCAGGCCACTACAACAGCCACTACATACGCTACTACACCACGCTACTACAGGCTACTACACTTCGCTACTACACCACGCTACTACACCACGCTTCTAAACCAGGCCATACACTACGCTACTACACCAGGCCACTACACTACGCTACTACACCAGGCCACTACACCACGCTACTAGACCAGGCCACTACACCAGGCTACTACACCACGCTACTACACCAGGCCACTACAACAGTCCACTACACCAGGCACTACTCCACGCTACTACACAGGCCACTACACCAGGCCACTACACTACGCTACTACACCAGGCCACTACACTACGCCACTACAAACACTACTACACCATGCACTACACCACACTACTACACCACGCTACTACACCAGGCTACTACACCAGGCTACTACACCACACTACTACACCAGGCCACTACACTACGCTACTACACCACAGACTACTACCAACAACTACTACACCACTACTACACCACGCTACTACACCACACTACTACACCAGGCTACTACACCCACTACTACACCAGGCCACTACACTACGCTACTACACCAGGCTACTACACCACGCTACTACACCAGGCCACTACACTAGCTACTACACCACGCTACTACACCAGGCTACAACCACGCTACTACACCAGGCCACAACACCAGGCCACTACACTACCTACTACACCAGGCCACTACACTACGCTACTACACCATGCTACTACACCAGGCTACAACACCACGCTACTTCACCAGGCCACAACACCAGGCCACTACACTACGCTACTACACCAGGCCACTACACTACGCTACTACACCAGGCTACTACACCACGCTACTACACCAGGCCACTACACTACGCTACTACACCAGGCCACTACACTATGCTTCTACACCACACTACACCACATACTACACCAGGCCACTACACCAGGCCACTACAACAATACTACACCATGCTACTACACCACGCTACTACACCAGGCAACTACACCACGCTACTACACCAGGCCACTACACCAGGCCACTACACCAGGCCACTACACCAGGCCACTACACTACAATACTACACCAGGCTACTACACCAGGCTACTACACCACTCTACTACACCAGGCCACTACACTACGCTACTACACCAGGCCACTACACTCGCTACTACACCAGGCCACTACACTACGCTACTACACCAGGCCACTACACTACGCTACTACACCAGGCTACTACACCACGCTACTACACCAGGCACTACACTACGCTACTACACCAGGCTACAACACCACGCTACTACACCACGCTACTACACCACGCTACTACACCAGGCCACAACACCAGGCACTACACTACGCTACTACACCAGGCCACTACACTACGCTACTACACCAGGCTACTACACCACGCTACTACACCAGGCCACTACACTACGCTACTACACCAGGCTACTACACACGCTTCTACACCAGGCCACTACACCAGGCCACTACACCAGGCCACTACACTACAATACTACACCACGCTACTACACCAGGCCACTACACCAGGCCACTACACCAGGCCACTACACTACGCTACTACACCACGCTACTACACCAGGCTACTACACCAGGCTACTACACCACGCTACTACACACGCTACTACACCACGCTACTACACCACGCTACTACACCACGCTACTACACCAGGCACTACACCAGGCCACTACACTACATACTACACCAGGCTACTACACCAGTCCACTACACCAGGCACTACACCACGCTACTACACCAGGCCACTACACCACGCTACTACACCAGGCCACTACACCACGCTACTACACCACGCTACTACACTTTGCTACTACACACGCTACTACACACGCTACTACACCAGGCCACTACACCACGCTACTACACCAGGCCACTACACCCACGCTACTACACCAGGCACTACACCACGCTACTACACCAGGCCACTACACCACGCTACTACACCACGCTACTACACTTTGCTACTACACCACGCTACTACACCACGCTACTACACCAGGCCACTACACCACGTACTACACCACACTACACACCGCCACTACACTACGCTACTACACCAGGCCACTACACCACGCTACTACATCAGGCACTACACCAGGCCACTACACAACGCTACTTACCAGGCCACTACACCAGACACTACACCAGGCCACTACACTACGCTACTACACCAGGCCACTACACCACGCTACTACATCAGGCCACTACACCAGGCCACTACACAACGCTACTACACCTGCAGGCCACTACACTACGCTACTTTACCAGGCCACTACACCAGGCTACTACACCATGCTACTACACCAGGACACTACACCACGCTACTACACCAGGCCACTACACCACGCTACTACACCAGGCCACTACACTACGCTACTACACCAGGCCACTACACCAGGCCACAACACCAGGCCACTACACTACGCTACTACACCAGGCCACTACACTACGCTACTACACCAGGCCACTACACCATGCTACTAGACCAGGCCACTACACCAGGCTACTACACCACGCTACTACACCAGGCCACTACACCAGACCACTACACCAGGCCACTACTCCACGCTACTACACCAGGCCACTACACCAGACCACTACACCAGGCTACTACACCACGCTACTACACCAGGCCACTACACCAGGCTACTACACCACGCTACTACACCACGCTACTACACCAGGCTACTACACCAGGCAACTACACCACGCTACTACACCAGGCCACTACACTACACTACTACACCACGACCTCGACTACTACTCGACCGCGACCTACTCGACCTCATCCGCTTACCTGGAATTCTTCCTCCTTGACCTCTTCCTAAGAATATGAGTAAAAATGATGAATTAACCTTTATTATGACCGTGTTTCATTTTACTAAATGTAGAAATATACTTTTATATTTCTACATTTATATAAATAACAGCAATAAAAAACTACGATTATGAAACATTTAAGGTTGCCACAAGGTTTCAAATTTTTTTTAGCCAACGTTTCGTGCAAAACGTTTCAAAAACTTATTTACATCCACACAAAATTACGCATCTAATGCGTGAAAACAAACGTAGCCAATACTTTCCAACACTTTCCAGATACGTTGTGGCAACCTAAAATTGTTTGCTGGGTTATTACGAAACGCATTCAAGTGTCACGTCAGACTAGAAATAAAAATGATTTTTGGAGAACTGATTTTTCAATTACCATCGACAGTGAAAGAAACATAAGAAATATTGAGAAAATTCGTGTTAGAATTATTAATCTTACTTTTTTGGTCATATTTAATAATATATATATATATATATATATATATATATATATATATATATATATATATATATATATATATATATATATATATATATATATATATATTGGTGTATACTGGCAGCAGGTTTTCTTTTAAACATGTCTCATTGAATATGACCGCATATTCTATATTTACTATCTTCTGATTTAGGGCTTCTATCCCTCTAACTATTTTCTTAGCATCAGGGCTTAGCTGAAATAGGAGTTCTCCAAAACTCATTTCATAATTTCCGGGTGAAGAAAAGATGTGAATTACTATAGAATGTATTACACTTATTTAAACAATTTGCACAACGTTTCGAACCTCCATGGTTCATTCTCAAGTGAGGAAATGTTACAATGTGGTTTGATTATATACCCGCACTGGGTCAGGTGATAAGACAATAAAGGTGAAAACATAGGGGATACATAAGGGATAAATGGGGTGAAACATATGAACATAAGAATAGAGGTAACCGCAGAAGGCCTATTGGCTCATACGAGGCAGCTGGCATCTACATACAAAGATTAATCCAATGTAATTGGCCTGTTATGTTGAACATTGTCTTCTGTGTTGGCATCGTTATGTTCTGGTCTTGTCCTTACTCTCATTGTGGGAAGAGTAAATAGTTCCATGATTTGGGTGTTCATGGTAGGTTGTTCTGTTCTTATGTGAATTGCTTCAAGAATTTGTAATCTTCTTGCATATTGGGTTCTGTCTATTATGCATGTATTTTTATATTAAGCCGACAAGACAGCAGCATATGTATTGATTCCTACACAAGAATACATGAACAAAATTAGCGGTATCCTTAATGATGACTCCAAATTTCAACGAATCACGAGGAACCCTGTGGAAGACCTTAAGCGGAAAGTAAACAAAACAATTACGGCAATCAACGCAAAGAAAGGTAGTGTGCATTTCAATAAACTTCAAGGCGACTATGGCTTAGGATATGCCTACGGCAATGTTAAGACACATAAACCAGGTAACCCACTACGCCCTATAATCAGCCAAATACCAACTCCAACTTATCACCTGGCAAAAAAACTCAATGAACTCCTAACTCCATACACTCCAAGTAAGTATAGTCTACAATCATCAGCAGATTTCCTAGAATTAATAAAATCTACCCAGCCCGATGGAATCATTGCTTCCCTGGACGTGGAATCCCTATTTACCAACGTCCCAGTCGACACAACCATAGGAATGACACTGGACAGAGTATACAGAGACGAGAGCACCCCCAAATTAGACATACCTGAGCCACACTTGAAGAGTCTTCTCGAAGCATGTACAAAGGAAGCCCCTTTCATCAGTCCACAAGGAGACATGTATTTACAAATAGACGGAGTAGCAGTGGGCTCTCCCTTAGGAGTTTTATTTGCTAATTTTTACATGGGAACCATCGAAGACAGGGTCTTCAGTAGCAGACAAAAACCAACTGTATATTGCCGTTATGTAGATGACATATTCGTAATAGTAAAAGACTCAGATGAACTAATTGATTTAAAAAGACATCTAGAGAGAGAGTCAGTACTCCGATTTACACATGAAAATAGTGAAAATAACAGTCTGCCATTCTTGGATGTACTAATAACAAAAACAGGAACCTCTTTGAGCACCAACGTATATACCAAGCCCACCAACATAGGATTATGCCTGAACGGTAGAAGTGAGTGCCCCCAAAGATACAAAGCCAGTGTTCTCAATGCTTATATTCGTCGAGCGCTTACCCACTGCTCTGAATGGAGCAACGTGAGTAGAGAGTTTGAAAGAGTAACTCAGGTAAGTAGTGGAATCCGAGCCTTCCCATACCACTCCATGTATGGAAATCAGATAAGGAAATCAGAAGCGGGGTGCCACATAGTGCCACTCCATATTAGGTCATCTGGGGGGAGAGTAGTAGTGGTCGAGAAAACGGTGGAAACTGGAGACAACTGTTGTATATAGCGGTATGGATATGTTCATTTATACAGTAGTAGTATGACAGTATATTTAAGTAAAAAAAAATGAATTTATTGTATACTAAACACGGGTGAGAGCCAGCCACACCCCTCCTCATTCCCGCTATGGGACGGGTGTAACAAAAAAACAGGTTAGTCTGAGTAGAGGTGGGGTCCCCCACCCTCCCTCGTACTGGGCGGCCTTGAGTGAACAGTAAGAGGGTCAACGCCCTCCACGGCCCCATATCGTACTTGGTGACCTTGGGTGGACAGCCGTACCCTTCCTTGCACCTAATGGCCTTGACTTCACCCTTCTTATATATAAGAGCATTTAAGGAGTATTAAAAATCAAAGAATTTATTAATGCCCCCACCCCTAATGTGTTGTAAGGGGGGACCCCACACCCCCTAGTTGTAGTAAGTGTTTTTTTATTTTAAGATTATATACTTAAAAGGGGAAAAGAAATAAGCCATATGTTTTATAGATTATATTAAACAAAGTACAGTAGGGTTAAACATAGTCAAATTGTAAGTCATCCACCCTCCCCCTTTATAATACTTCCCCACAAGATGTCTCCTCCGCGCCCACAGGTCCGTTGTGGGGTCTTCCTCCCCCTCCTCCCCCTGGGATGAAGATGATGACTCATCATCATCACCCAGAGAGTAAATTGGGTGTAGTGATTCTTCTCCCTCAGGTATTGGACTACTGACGTCATAGGGTTCTCTCTCACTGGAGGGCTGTTGTCCTTCTGCACCTTGTGGATCAATGACGTCACCACTTTTACTCTCGGGGGACATTCCCCGGGCATCCGGTGGTATGTCTGGGTGTCCATACGCTAGACTGGAGTATTTGTTGAGGTAAAAGCACTTATCATCAAATGCGCTTAAGCCTTTCTTAGAATTAAAAACAGTTGACATTTGCCCCGCCACATTCCTAATTTGTGAATAATGGAAAGTATTTACTACTCCATTACTGTGTAGGGTCTCTTTAAAGTGGCTATGTGTTAAAGATCTTTGCACAGCGCGAGGAATACCCTTAGCGGTGATGGAATTTGAATTATCGTGCAAAAGCACACTATACATTTTGGGCTTAAGTGCTACAACTTCAAGGATGTGTCTGTCTGAAACTTCTGACTTTAAAAGTCCTAGAACGCCTTTTTTAGACGGGTCATATAAAGGGTGAGTTACAGGAAAGTTACTCGTATCTAACCATGATCTAAGGGGTTCTTTCCCCATCTCGTCAAAGACATCTTCGCTGAGTAAGCTAAATATGAAGCTGTCTGTATCACTATACTGCAGTTGTACTCTATCTGAATAGTGCCCCATAAGTACTCGGTACCAAAAATGGTACAAACTGTATTTTGCTAGCTCAAGAATCTGGAACCCAATGTAAATAGGATGAGTAATTTTAATGAATGGTCTGGAACTGACAGACAATAATTTATTGTCACCTAAATGCACCATTCGTTTAAAGCGTGGATTCTTCACCTCCCGTAAAAAGACTCTAGCAGAAGTCACTAGTTTGGTGTCAATGGCATAACGGGTTGGGTTCAGTAGTGTTTTACCGAAAACACTGTTAGTCAGCAACTTAAAAAGTGTTTTCCTATCGTTACTGGTGGAGGCATTTCTATTGTTAACGTTTGTGTTAACAAATCCCGCCATAAAATCAGACTGATGGAACTCATAAATTGCATGAATAGTCTGTACTTCAAGACCTATCTCAATAAATAGCTGTAAAAGGTGAAGTGATATGAAATATTGTTGTTTGGGCAGATGATCACCAACCAGTTTAATATTTTTTTTAGGGAGCTTTGTAATGTTATTTGTTTCCAGAAGTCCCTTACTAAATGGGGAGATATCCATCATACTTATTCCCCTATGGTGTAAACAAAGGGGTAGATCGTCTGTTAGTCTAGCTATTTCAGGTCTTATGTGTTTGGTGTCAATTAAGAGCCAGTAGCCTTTGTTAGAAGAGAATGGCTGTTCTGTCATTATTTTCCCTTCACTAATGAAGGAGTTCATCTCATCAGATGATAGTCTCCTTAGTCCTCCATAGGGCAATTTCTTAGTCATACAACTCCCATAAAAGGAGTTAAATCTAAATACAGTAAGAATGAAGATCTATCCTCCCGGGGGTTAAAAGATGGGTTGACATATCGGTTGTTAGCTCTGACGTAACTCCTAACTGCAGTTGTAAAACCTCCTCGAATGTTTTGTGAGGAGGTTGTGCAACGTCACGTCGGCACTTAACTCCAACGATATTTTGCTGCTTTTCAAGAAGCAGTCGTAGGAATAGCCCAGGAGACTACAGTAATGGGTCATTTCTAAAGAATATAAGTCATTTAGAATTACTCTGTGGTGTGTAAAAATGTCAGCTAGTAAGCCGACATCACACTTTAAATAAATGAGAAGGTAATCCTTCAATGACCTACACCTTGTTGTGCCCCTAGATGTGCAAAACTATCTGGCTAGTACCAAAATAAATCGTAACTTCAATATTGAAATTGCCTGTAGTGAAATAGGGCCTGATGATAACTATGGCATAACCCCCTTTGAAATTAAACATGCACTCAAGAAAGGTAAGGCTACCTCTCCTGGAGAGGATGGCATCACATACAACACCATGAGAGTCCTTGCTGAGCTGCCAAATAGCCCTCTGCTAGAATTGTTTAATCAAAGTCTAAGGCAGGGTGTCTTACCTGACCGCTGGACACAGGCACTCATAATACCCATACCCAAGCCTAATTCACAAAAATTTAGACCCATTTCTCTGACGTCGTGCACGTGTAAAGTTCTTGAGAGAATTATTCTCGACAGACTAATGTTTCAAATCAAGCCCCACCTTGCCCCTAACCTGTATGGTTTTCTTCCTGGAAGAAGCACACAACTTGCTTTGCTGAGTATTTTATCAGAGAGGGACCAAACTCTCAGGCGGCATTTATTGATCTCCAAACTGCCTTTGATACAGCAAACAGAGAAATAATCCTAGAACAGCTAGCCTCTTTTGGAGTTAAGGGAAGACTGTTGACATGGCTCAGGGGTTACCTGAGTAACAGAACCGCCTCATCCTTTTCAAGGGGGTCAAAAGTAAACTTTGTGCACGCTTTGAGTTGGGTACACCCCAGGGTGGAGTGCTAAGTCCTACACTGTTCAATGTTCTGATGCATAAATTAACAATTGATATTCCCACACTACCTGATGAAGCCGTCATTTGTTATGCCGATGATATATGCATTGTTGCAAATTCCCAAACTAGACTGCAAGCTCTACTTGATTCATTCGCTGCTAAAAGCATTGAATGTGGTCTTGTTATCTCTATAACTAAATCCAGAGTTCTCCATCCCCGAGAGAATACTCGTGTCCCTATAACTTTCAAGGTCAACAACCAGAACATTGAAACGTGTAGGCAGCACAAATACCTTGGAGTTGGTATTAACAGTGACATTGTAAATGATCTACTCTGTAGGTTAAAAGAAAGACTAAAACCATTGAAAACACTTACTGGTAGGAATATTGGTATCAATATTAAATATGCTAGACTATTCTATATGATGTTTGTTAGATCTCTCGTTGATTATAATGCTCTGCACCTAATTAATTTCCCCTCCTCTGTGTTGGAGAAACTTGAAGTAGTACAGAATGAGGCCATGAGGATAATTCTTGGTGCCCAAGATGCACAAGAATCATCAACATGCGGGAAGAACTGAAGCTTCCAACCATACAAGAGAATAATGCAAGTCAACACCACCTTTTGCCTTAAAGTCATGAGAGACCCTACATCTCCTGCATTGCTCAGAGACAATTATTTAGTGCTGTTAACACCATTGACCGGTGCCGATATACCAACTCACTCCTTTTATGATAAATGGCTGAGGAACAATGCTTACAATCTCCTCATACTTAACATCCCTTTTAAGTGCAATCTACCTATCTCTGATATTCCTCTTTATCTGTACCCCACCATTCAAGTATCATACACACCTGTCACCAAGAAAGATAATGAGAATCTTGCTCTTCTCAAAGCTGTCACTCTTGAAACAATTGCCTCCTCCATCGAGGTTTAAGATCTCACGAGCACTGTGTCTACACCGACGGCTCAGTCCAATCCTCTACTGGACGGACTGCAGCAGCATGTAGGTTTTATAGAAATAATATTTGCACAAAGACTGTCAGTGTCAGGTTAAACAACTGGCTGACCTCCACACAAGCAGAACTAGCAGCATTACACTTAGCTACCAGTACATTAAAAACATTGGAGGAGGAATAATATTCTGTGATTCAAAGTCTGCTCTTCAAGCAATCGAAAACTTCTCTTGGAAGATCGATAGCAAGAACCTCATACTCCCAATTATAAATGACCTAATTGATGCACAGAGTAAAGGGTCTCGAATTTCCTTTGTATGGATACCTTCACACATAAATATAACCCATCATAATGAAACAGACATTGCAGCCAAATTAGCGTGTAACAAGTTTGAAGTTGACTTAGATCTAGGTATCCCCATCTCTGCTGTCAAAACTGTATTGATCCAAACATTCAGATCTGATAGGAAAGAACTTACTGACTCCCAACGACCTGAAAGTACTAGTATAAAAAGCTATGATTTGTTCAGATCTGAAACCTACATCTATGGGCAGCACAAAACGTCCACTAGACTGTGCGACACAGTGGTTGCAAGGATCAGGTTGGGTTACCGTTACCTGGCAGGTGGCTGCAGGTGACGGATCTCCAATCCTGAGCACTCCAGTTGCAAACTCTGTGAGCAGGAACTACGGCACGATCTCCCGCACTACATCACTGAATGCCCAGTTATTAGACCTTTCAGACCAGTTGGCATGAGGTACCTGGAGCTTTGCAATTACTTTATTCACTCTCGTATTCTTGAAGATATCCTCACAGTGTACCCAAATTTGCCAGTGCAGGCTACTAAACATATGGCCCTGTATGACTAACCATCCTGCGAGATGGGACCTTTATTACCACTGCTACCTTATTCAATCTTGTGTTGATGATATCCTCAAATGCATCCGGAATCTGCCAGTGCAGACTGCTTATCACATGCCTCTGTATGACTAACCATCCTGTGTGATGGGGATTTTCTAGCATCAACTAGTTAGCTTTTTGACACACTGTACTCCACTTCATATAGTCTAGGGTAGCTGCACTAATGCAGATGTACCTAAGGAATTAATAAAAAAAAAAATTGT
>WNGS01152355.1:0-10203 GCA_020271785.1 Procambarus virginalis
TTACAGGTCATTTTGTGCAAAATAATCATATAGCGCATATCATCTTAGCAGAAACCATATGCTTTAGCTGGTCCAGATATGTTTTGTTTTGTGTGGGAGGGGGGGAGGTGGTGGGGGGGAGGCGCATGGGTTCTGTTCCACTGGGAGGGAGTGGTTTGACAGGGTAAACTGTGGTTTGACTTCGTCAGTGTGTGGGGTTCTTGCCCTTGTGTTTGTGCGCCCTTTAGGTATGGAGCATCATGGACGACCCTCGTTGGATGGTAAACCATACATTTTTGGAGAGGTCACAGTCGTCCTCCACTTTCACCGCCCTCTCCGCAAGAACACAGTTGGTAGGTGTAATTATCTCGGAGGTGCGGCTCACACCTAGGCGACCTGGTGGGGCCACCTACTGTGAGTCGTTACCAGACGGACACCACTGTGGGACGTCCCACCGACCTGCTGCCACCCCTCCTCTGCTACCATCTGATACTCACACCGCCGCTGCCACCCCTCTACTGCCGCTGTCACACCCTCTACTGCCACCCCTTCTACTGCCGCTGCTACAACATCTACTGTCATCCTCCTGTATTACCTCTGCCAGCCCCTCAACTGCCGCTATTACACATCCTACTGTCACCCTCTCTACTGCCGTTGCCACCCCCTGTACTACCGCTGTCACCCCCTGTACTACCGCTGTCACCCCCTGTACTACCGCTGTCACCCCCTGTACTACCGCTGTCACCCCCTGTACTACCGCTGTCACCCCCCTGTACTACCGCTGTCACCCCCTGTACTACCGCTGCAACCCCCTGTACTACCGCTGTCACCCCCTGTACTACCGCTGTCACCCCCTGTACTACCGCTGTCACCCCCCTGTACTACCGCTGTCACCCCCCTGTACTACCGCTGTCACCCCCTGTACTACCGCTGTCACCCCCCTGTACTACCGCTGTCACCCCCTGTACTACCACTGTCACCCCCTGTACTACCGCTGTCACCCCCCTGTACTACCGCTGTCACCCCCTGTACTACCGCTGTCACCCCCCTGTACTACCGCTGTCACCCCCCTGTACTACCGCTGTCACCCCCTGTACTACCGCTGTCACCCCCCTGTACTACCGCTGTCACCCCCCTGTACTACCGCTGTCACCCCCTGTACTACCACTGTCACCCCCTGTACTACCGCTGTCACCCCCTGCACTACCGCTGTCACCCCCTGTACTACCGCTGTCACCCCCCTGTACTACCGCTGTCACCCCCTGTACTACCGCTGTCACCCCCTGTACTACCGCTGTAACCCCTGTACTACCGCTGTCACCCCCTGTACTACCGCTGTCACCCCCCTGTACTACCGCTGTCACCCCCTGTACTACCGCTGCCAACACTGCTACACACATCTGCACTACCGCTGCCAATACTGCCCCACACCTGTACTACCGCTGCAACCCCCTGTACTACCGCTGTCACCCCCCTGTACTACCGCTGTCACCCCCTGTACTACCGCTGTCACCCCCCTGTACTACCGCTGTCACCCCACTGTACTACCGCTGTCACCCCCTGTACTACCACTGTCACCCCCTGTACTACCGCTGTCACCCCCTTACTACCGCTGTCACCCCCTGTACTACCACTGTCACCCCCTGTACTACCGCTGTCACCCCCCTGTACTACCGCTGTCACCCCCTGTACTACCACTGTCACCCCCTGTACTACCGCTGTCACCCCCTGTACTACCGCTGCAACCCTTCCCACTGCCACTGCCTCCCTCTCTACTGCCACTGCCACCAGGGGGGAGCTGGTGGCTGAGCGGACAGAACACTGGACGCGTGATCCTTTGGTCTCGGGTCGATCCTGGGCGCCGGCGAGAAAGAATGGACAGAGTGTTCTTTCACCCTGATGCGCCTGTTTACCTAGCAGTAAATAAGTACCTGTGGAGTTAGTCAGCTGTCACGGGCTGCTTCCCTGGGGGTGGAGGCCTGGTCGAGGACCGGCCGCGGGGACACTAAAGCCCAGAAATCTTCTCAAGATAGCTTCAAGGTAGCCCCCCTCTTATGCCTTGGCAACCTCTCTACTGCCACCCCCTCTACTGCCGCTGCCACCCTCTCTACTGCCGCTGCCACCCCCTCTACTTGCCGCTGCCACCCTCTCTACTGCCGCTGCCACCGCTCTCTACTGCCGCTGCCACCCTCTCTACTGCCGCTGCCAACCCTCTCTACTGCCGCGGCACCCCCTCTACTGCCGCTGCCCCCCTCTCTACTGCCGCTGCCACCCTCTCTACTGCCGCTGCCACCCCTCTCTACTGCCGCTGCCACCCTCTCTATACTGCCGCTGCCACCCTCTCTACTGCCGCTGCCACCCTCCTCTGCCTGACCTCTACGCCGCTGCCACCCTCTCTACTGCGCTGCACCCCTCGCCGTCACCCCCTCTACTGCCGCTGCCACCCTCACTACTTCTGCTGCCCACCCCTCTACTGCCCTGCCTCCCTAACTGCCGCGCCCCCTCTACTGCCTCTGCCACCCCCTCTACTGCCTGACCCCTTACTGCCCTGCCACCCCCTCTACTTCGTTGTGCCTCTTTACTGCTAACATAGAAAATAAAGAAAAAAGTCCTGGCTATTAGGCAAATCGGGCCTTCCATAGTAGGCCAAGAAGTGCGTTCTGGCTACTAGGTACAAATATATATATATATATATTATATATATATATATATATTATATATATATATATATATATATATATATATAACTGAAAACTCACACCCCAGAAATGACTCGAACCATACTGCAGAAGCAACTCAACTGGTATGTACAGGACGCCTTAATCCACTGACCATCACGACCGGACAAAAAGTGATAGTAGCCGAGACTATTTAACCCATCAGCCCGACGGCACTCTGATGGTAATCTTGGGCATAGCATTTTATCAAATCCTCATTCTTTGGGGCACACGTGAGGAACACAAATGCGAACAAGCCTGAATGGTCCCCACGACAATATGCAACTGAAAACTCACACCCCAGAAGTGACTCGAACCCATACTGCCAGGAGCAACTCAACTGGTTAGTACAGGACGCCTTAATACACTTGACCATCATGAATGGACAAAAACTGATGGTAGCCGAGGCTATTTAGCTCATCAGCCCACCGGCACTCTGATGGTAATCTTGGGCATAGCATTTTATCAAATCACCTCATTCGTTGGAGCACACGTGAGGAACACAAATGCGAACAATCCTGAATGGTCCCTAGGACTATATGCAACTGAAAACTCACACCCCAAAAGTTACTCGAACCAATACTGCCAGGAGCAACGCAACTGACAATGATATCCCAAATGATAAGTTTACACTTTTGCAATACTTTTCCCCATGCCGGATGCTTTGGAAATGTTGCACGTGGGAGTTTCAATGAATTGCATGTTCAATGGCAATTTCAAAGCCGAAGTAGCAGTTCTTTCACCTGGTAGCAATGTCGCAGCTATTCCGGACGATGCAAGAGCTAAGGTTATGCCATTTTGGATCGGAATGCTGCCAGAATCAATCTAATTAGAAAGGTTTTACAGTTCCTCCTGGCGCATCTAAGAAGATTTCTCCAAACCCGTTATTGACTGCTTGAATTATTTGATCGAAAATGTCTTTTAGCTCAATCGTTAGCTTCGGAATATTTGATTTCACATATGACAACAGATCACTCATGTAATATTGTTCACGACGCAATTCTACATTGAACGAAGCAGCAGCAGATCGATTCGATGATGGCTTTTCCAATTGATTTAGAACTTTGTTCGCGAATTCTATGCACAAATCTTCAATCATTATCAACGCTTCGTTGTAGATTTCTGCTGTGAAATCCATGTTCATATATGAATTTTCCTTCATATTCGACGGATAATATATTCAGCCATGTGCGTTTTATATTTCTACCATAACTCTGTTGGAGATGAAGGAGAGCAGGCGGTCAGTATGATTGCAAACAATGCATAAGTTTGATTTGGATGTGACGTGTTGGACGCATCATTAATGCATACATCCCAGTGTCGTTCTCCAAAAAATTCCGAGCTTGACATGCACTACGGAATGTGGCATGTGTTACACCGTTGACAAACCTCAGTGGCTGGAAAGACGTTGAACCGGGCACATTTAACAACAGCATGTGAAGAAAGAAGCATTCATCTTGATTGGGATGCACGGTGTACAGTCTGCCTATCGTAGTTTGTTTGAATATGCCAGGTTGTCCGTCGGCTCACTCTCCTCATTTGCGTCGTTCAAATAATTTTCTACAGGCATTCCATGTAAAATACGTAGGTACTTCAGAATACAACAGTGTTTTTGCAAACGCGTCATTTTGACATAATGTGAAGAAAGCAGTTAACGTTGTAGCCGGTGGATTTATAGCTGTTGCACATTTACAGCTGTGAAATAAACGTGTTGTCTATTTTCTTGTTTTCAAAACAAAAACAGAAAATACTAACAAAATATTTCAATTCAAATGCAGATCAATCGACACAGCTCAATTTCACCACCAATTGCACTGAAAATAAGAACAGTTAAAAAAACGAATGAAAAACAATGAAAAAAGAAACAAGCTATTCCACAAAATGAACGTTATGGTAATAACACAGCTCAATTCCAATGCAATATCACACCAAATAATTAAATCGAAATGAAAATAATTAAAACCTACAAAAATTCAATTATTAATGCAATCGGAAACATTGAAATGGAATCGTAACATATTTTGTATATCGTGTGTAGCTCTTAGGTGCAACAGATGGCGCTGTTTTTTCAAAAAACGCATGTTTTTTCCTGTCACAGGTGAGACATGTATATAGTGGACATGTAAAAACACTCTCCTATTCGAATGCAAAGTTTTGTCAAAATTTAAAAGAAATCAGTAAAGAGGTTTCGAAGATTTCCCTCACATGAAAAACACCGAAAAAGACAGCTTTTAAAAAAAAAGCATGTTTTTTCCCATCACAGACGTGACATCTGTATAGTATGTAAATAAAACTCGCTCGGATGCGAAGGGAACGTTGTGTGAAAATTTCAGGCAATCGGTGAAGAACTTTCGGAGATTAGCGAATTTGAACAAACGAACATTTCCATTTTATTTATATAGATTGAGAATGGTCACCATCGACTGAAACGTCGTCGTCCCTTCACTTTCTAGTGTGTTCGTTTGTTCAAAATCGCTAATCTCCGAAAGTTCTTCTTTGGTTGCTTTGAAATTTTCACCCAATGTTCCATTCACATCCAGCCAGGTTTTTATATACATACTATATAGATGTCAATTCTGTGACGGTAACAAAAAAATATGCTTTTACTGAAAAACTGTGTTTTTCATGTGTTTTTCATGTGAGGGATATCTTTGAAACTTCTTTACCGATTACTTTAAAATTTTGATACAATATTGCATTAGAATAGGCACGTGTTTTATATATCTACTATATATACATGCCTCACCTGTGACAGTAAAAAACATGCTTTTTGAACAACTTCGCCATCTGTTGGATGTAAGAGCAACACCCACTGTAATCTCCGAAAGTTCTTCACCGATTGCTTTGAAATTTTGACACAACGTTCCATTGGAATACGTGCATGTTTCTTTGTACCTACTATATAGAGCCAAACCTGTGACTGGTCAAAACATGCGTTTATGAAAAACAGCGCCATCTGTTGCACGTAAGAGCAACATACGATATACAAAATATGTTATGATTCCATTTCAGTGTTTCCGATTACATTGATAAATTGAACTTTCATAGATTTGGATTAATTTTCATTTTAATTTAATTATTTTGTGTGACGTTTAGTTTAGTAACAAAAGACTTAAGAGAAGGGTAAAGAGAGGAGAAGGAGAGAAATTGGCACGTGGTATCCATTTTTTTTTTTTTTTATTTATATTTTTACATGCAAGCATGCTTATAAGTACAATAAAAACAAAACAAACGCAACAAGCAGCACAATAAAGCACGAGCAAAAACATAAAGGACATAAACACGTACATAAACACAAAAACGCCGGCCGGAAGGGCCGACCACAAATTAACAATAATCACAAAACAATATACAACAATTACAGAACAAAATACAACAATAGATACAAACAAATACAGAACAAAATACAGCAATGAATACAAACAAATCACAACAAAGAAGCCAAACATATCGGAATACAACACAGAAATGGTTCCAAAACATGTAATAAACAGAACAAGGCTACCAGCACCGCAAACATACACGGAGAGGCACCAACATAAACCGAAAAAAGAACAAATATAATAATAATAATAACAAAAATAAGAAAGGAATACAAGTATACAAACAAATTGTTCTGCACAATAACCCCGCACTTAAGAGGGCAAACAGCATAGCCAGAAGGGCACATAATACAATAAATCAAAGAAACATAATTTATGAAAAGGTATAGCCTAAAGTACAATTAACAGGGACAGTGGCCTGAAGGGCAAATAAACATCACAGAACATAAAAGTCCAATACACACTCTATATAAACCATCAAGATTGCGCATACTTTTCCGGCCACTCCGCTGCCGGGAAAAGAACACAATACGCCTCCCACACCAACAGGATTACTTCCGTAAGAGGGCGACGAAAGGACGTCCGAGGATCGGGCATCGAAAGCGGCACACTCTCAACAAATACCTGAGCCCGTGGAACCCAGACGGTCGAGGGGCACCACGGAACAGGCAGCACTTGGGGATAAAAGCGAACAACCAAAGGGTTGGTCACCGCATCGTGCTCCACGCCGGAGGCCAAGATGAACGGGACGTGCTTCCCTTTACCGGCGCGGGCAACGGGCAGCGCACACGTAACCTTTGCAGCCCCACAGGGCTCCGCAGCAACCACCGGACGGGACACCTGCAGGGGCTCCCCTCGCCGAACATCCTTCTTAAGTAACAACACTAGGTCGCGGCCTTCACCAGCACCCCCCTCACCAACATCTGGAGGAGCAACCACCTCCCACTGCGGGGAACCGCCGACAGAAGAACCAGGAGGGGAATCATACACACAATCCTGTGCATCAGCAGGTACATGGACGTCAGCGACCACCACCTCATCTCCCGAAGACTCCACATCAGCCCATGCAGGAGAAGAACGCTTGGACCGCTTGGGCACCGGGCGCACATCCTCAGAACCGGAGGCGGACCCAGAACCACGGGCATCACAAGCCGTGCGGACCAACGCCCGTCTCATGACTGCAGCAGCCTCAACCGCAGGGGGAACCGGACCACACACAACAGGAGGCCCCACAGCCTCCTCAGCACTCAGCGCAGCCTGGACCCGAGGCGAGGTCGCATGCGAGCACGCAGGGCCAGGCGCAGAAACCGAAGACGGGCACGCAGACGGTGAGGAGGGAGCATCAGAAAGACCCACGGGAGCATCAGGGACAGGAGCAGGAGTATCCACCGAGTGCATCGCAACATCCGGAACTGGGTCGGCGACATTCGGGGGAACTTCCACCACAGGGGGCGCAGTCGCGGCTGGAGAGGCGTCCTCTTCCACAGGAAGTGGCGGAAAGTCCTCCTCACTGAAGAGGTTCACAGGTGCAGAGGCGGGCGCAGAACATTCAGCAGCTTGATGGCCCGACAGGCCACAACGATAACATGTCCTAGGCTGGCGGGCGTAGAATACACGAACTGTGTACCCCAACAGCCGCACAGAGGACGGAATATCCTCCCGTAGCCTCATACCCAGGGTACGAATGTTCGTTCGGACGCCCTTAAGCGGGCTCGAAGACACCACATTCACACGCACACTCTCAATGGCGCCAAACCGGCCGAAATACCGCCGGAGCAGACCCTCTGGAAACTCTAACGGAGCCCCATGGACACTGACGTAGGTGAGGGCACCACTCCGATCCGAGATGGAAACAGTGCCCTCACCATCCTGTAGAGGCAGAGTCCGCCCCTCGTACCTACGGAGAAATGCACTATACGCCATTTCCTCAGTGAACTTGATAATCACCCGACGGGCCGTCACAAGCTCGACACCGTAGATGTCAATTACAGGCACCTGCAGCTGCTCACACGCCCGTGCAATCTCCGGGTACCCAGCCCGGCTTGAAAATTCCAGGCCCACAGACTGAGCCCGCAATACAGGTGGGATGGTGACCCCCATCGTAACGCAGGTCCGCCACGTCAGCAAAACGCCAGCCAGGCAACAACACTGGGGGGGCAGCTACGCCCTGCCACCTGGCGACCAAACAGCTAACTACCCTAGCAGTCACGGAGGGACACGTCCGCACTCCACGGCTGCTCAGGGTCAACTCCAAACTTCGCATCGTTGGATGTAGAGCAACACCCACTGTAATCTCCGAAAGTTCTTCACGAATGCTTTGAAATTTTGACACAACGTCCATTGGAATACGTGCATGTTTCTTTGTACCTACTATATAGAGCCAAACCTGTGACTGGTCAAAACATGCGTTTATGAAAAACAGCGCCATCTGTTGCACGTAAGAGCAACATACGATATACAAAATATGTTATGATTCCATTTCAGTGTTTCCGATTACATTGATAAATTGAACTTTCATAGATTTGGATTAATTTTCATTTTAATTAATTATTTTGTGTGACGTTTAGTTTAGTAACAAAAGACTTAAGAGAAGGGTAAAGAGAGGAGAAGGAGAGAAATTGGCACGTGGTATCCATTGATGCAATTGACGATCACTAAACACTGATCATTTGTATGCGGAAAAACCTTCTTTCTCTCCTTCTCTCCTTTACCCTTTTCTTAAGCCTTTTGTTACTAAACTTCGTTCTGCTTTAGTGAAATCTCATTCCTTAAAACTTCGCCTCCGTTTTCTTCGAAATGCCTCAGTGAACAAGTGCTACCCGTTCATTATTACCCGACAGCGTTCTTAAATTATCAGATCGGCCGTTTGATGAGATTCCCCGCATAGTGCTTAAGAAAAACATCGATTTACTTAAATTACAAGTGCGTGAATGTTTTAAAGTGGTGGATAACTGTAAGTATGCCTTTCTCCAAGCCATTCCGCCTGAATGGAACCGCTGTTTGATGGATTATTGCTACACTACTCTGAGATCTACCTACAGAAAGTTGAGTACTAAACTGGATTTAAATTGAAGAGACTTATTCAACAAAGTAACTGGAGTAACACTCCAACCGTGATTTTGTCATCAACCTCTCGGATAGACAACTTGATAACAACACGATTACTGCATTAGGATATGACCTGAGCTTTGCCACGTCTAACGGGACAGTTAATTTTGTAGATATTGCCAAAGTTTCTGTAATCTCGAAAAGTATAGTGATGTCTCAGTTGAAGATATTAATGTGTGCAAAGGTATGATGTATGGTGTTTTACTTAACAATTCTGTACCTACTTGTCCAAGTCGATTTATTCATGCGTTCAAAAACCTCGAAAAAGATAATTCCTTACATATTACCAAGGCTGATAAGTCAAATGCAGTAGTTATTATGAATAAAGATGACTATGTTCGAAAAATGGAGTTACTTTTGGAAGATAGGGATACTTACCTATTGGTTAACAGAGATCCTACTGAAAAAGTGATCGCACATTTAACAAAACTCTCAAAACTGGGTGCAAAGGCGATAAAGAATTGATTTCTAGGCTAACAAGCCGATCTCCCTCTCTACCTTATATGTATGGTCTTATAAAAACCCATAAACCTCATAATCCAGTTAGACCAATTATTAGTTCAGTTGGTTCGGCGGCTTATAAACTTCTAAGTGGTTGGTTAAAGTTTGTCCCCTATCGTTGGTACTATTTCTAACTCGCACTTAACTAACAATGTAGACTTAATTAATAAGCTATCCACACTAAATTGAATTTTGATTTTAAACTAGTAAGTTTTGACGTGACTGCTTTATTCACTAAAGTACCTGTTGATGATTTGTTAGAATACCTACGTGAGGAACTGCCTAAATATAATATGAGCTTGCAGACCAATAATGTGTTGGAACTTATCAAATTATGTATAAAAGACAATTATTTCAGTTTCAATGGAAAATTTTTCAAACAATCATTTGGAATGGCTATGAGCAATCCCCTTTCCCCAGTTTGAGCAATTTGTATATGGAGTTCTTCGAAACAAAGATCTTATCCAGGATTATCCCCTCTAATGTAGTCTGATTTAGGTATGTCGACGATATTTTGTGCTTATGGCCGAGTGACCACGACCAAATTGTTTTTCTAATGAACTTAATTCTTTGGT
>WNGS01152360.1:0-11193 GCA_020271785.1 Procambarus virginalis
AGAAGTGAGTGCCCCCAAAGATACAAAGCCAGTGTTCTCAATGCTTATATTCGTCGAGCGCTTACCCACTGCTCTGAATGGAGCAACGTGAGTAGAGAGTTTGAAAGAGTAACTCAGGTATTGGTGAACAATGGATATAGCAACGCGGAAATAAACGCTGCTATAAGAAGACACTTGGACCGTTGGTATAATCCAGAACCTAGAACAGAAACCACAATACCTCCAATAAAATTATATTACAAATCAACCATGCACAGTGAACATACAAAAAGAAAGAATAATGAAAGAAATAATCCGTAAAGGAGTAAAAAGCACTACTCCTAACCAAAACATAAACCTGACATATTCTATAAAACCAAGAAGACTTCCGAACTCCTTATCAAAAACAGCCCGAAGCCGACAGAGAACCCTCTACAGCAGTCAAGCGTTGTATACATGTACACTTGCCCCCACGAAGGATGTAACCTTCAATCTAAGTACATAGTTATGACGTCGACCAAGCTGACGAGGCGTTTGACATGCCATCTTCAATCCGTGCCCCTAGGAATCACATGAGACAAGCCCATGACATCACCCTAACAAGAGAAATGTTGAACAAGAATACATGCATAATAGACAGAACCCAAGATGCAAGAAGATTACAAATTCTTGAAGCATTCACATAAGAACAGAACAACCTACCATGAACACCCAAATCACGGAACTATTTACTCTTCCCACAATGAGAGTAAGGACAAGACCAGAACAACGATGCCAACACAGAAGACAATGTTCAACATAACAGGCCAATTACACTGGATTAATCTTTGTATGTAGATGCCAGCTGCCTCGTATGGGCCAATGGGCCTTCTTCTGCGGTTACCTCTATGTTTCACCCCATATTATCCCCTATGTATCCCCTATGTTTTCACCGTTATTGTTTTATCACCTGACCCAGTGCGGGTATATAATCAAACCACATTGTAACATTTCCTCACTTGAAAATGAACCATGGAGGTTCGAAACGTCGTGTAAATTGTTTTAAAACAGTGTAATACATTCTATAGTAATCACATCTTTTCTTCACCCAGAATTACGAAAATGAGTTTTGGAGAACTCCTGTTTCAGCTAAGCCCTGATGCTAAGAAAAATAGTTAGAGGGATAGAAGCCCTAAATCAGAAGATAGTAAATACAGAATATGCGGTCATATTCAATGAGACATGTGTAAAAGAAAACCTGCTGCCAGTATACACCAATATATATATATATATTTATATATATATATATATATATATATATATATATATATATATTATATATATATATATATATATATATATTTTAGGGTACCACCTCTGGTGCAATTGCAGGAACCCACATCCTCGATGAAGAAAACAAAGAGCTTTCAGAGAAGATCTTGTGGATTCTCACTGAATACTTTATTCTTTTTCTCTCCTACCACCACTTTTATTTTGGTATGTTTTGTTTCATTTTGTTTTATTTTATTGCAATGCTACAGTTTACAGAGAACACATACACACACACAAATATATAACAATTAAACAATCAGCGTTCGATGACCTCGTCCAGCTCCTCGGAGGTTGGGTGCGTACCCAGGATACAGCACGCATCTCTCCTCTGAACTGCGACGCTGAGGCGCTGGAACAGGAAACTGGCTGCTCGTGGGTCTCTAGTTTTCCCAACGAGTTCCTCACCAATCTCCTTTAAAAACTTTAGTGCACATTTACCCCAGGCGCCCAGAGTCTCAGAGCCTATCGGCACGAACCTGTAACAACGTTCTAGGTCTCTGTACTTGTTGATTTTCTTGGTCTCCCTGAAGGTGGCTGCCCCACCTCCCTCCACTGAGCTGTAACGTAAATAGGTATCAGCCAATATAGATGCACAGGTGTAATCCCATACGACCTGTTTACCTTCCCTCCATGGCTGCAGGGTGACTCCATCTGGGCGTTTTTGGCTGTTGTCAGGACTGCACAACTAGGGTTCCCTTTGTGCTGGACACCCAGCTGTAGCCAAACTTCTCTTGATGATGTCATTGACTGCTTCGTGTCTGGCAATCTTTCCCTGTGTTTTACGACAGATGAGACCATGGCTGCCGTATTTGTCTGCCCATGCATGGCCGCAAACACACACACCCACAGGCGCATACAAAAAAAAAAAATTATTTTTTCTTCCTAACCTGTTAATTTGTGTTCACTGATCACGGGAAAAATAATAAAAAAATCGTAAGTTGAATATATTGGCCGCTATAGGGCAGGGAAGTCTGGCACAAAACAGGCGCTCACTCAGCATGCGTCCCAGGCGGTCTGTTGATCGCCAGCTGTCAGGCCGGAGTTGCCACAAAGAGATAATTGCCTAATTATTTCAATGTCTCTGATTGATTTTTCGTAGTTTTTTTGCTGTAATATTATTCAATAGTGTGTAGTGTGATATATTTATATAATGAAATGGGTGAATCATCGCTGTACTCAAAAATATGGTGTGCTTATTGTTGATTCAATTATGTTCATCAAACAGTGAACAAATACTTTGTCGGTTGTTACACTATATACACAGGTTATATATAAGTATCTGCATGTTTTGTTCACCATAACGAACCACTAAGTTGCTATTATGAGTCAAAAAGTAACGAGGAGTGACCGCCGTGTACCAGCCAGACACTCACGCCCTCCCTCAAGTCATCTGACTCGCCCACATTCTCCTCCCACAATACTGTTTTTGCTTTTATTCACTATATACAGATGCTATATATAAGTATCTACATTCGTGTTCACCATAACGAACCACTAAGTTGGTATGCTGAGTGGCAGTGGCAGGCAGTGGCAGCCCGCCACTGGCTGCCACTGCCACTGATGGACCTCACAGTCAGCTGATGGCTGCCGCCCTCAAGGCCACACGCACTAATATTTCTCCTCCAACAATACTGCTTGTGGTTATTACGCTATATACACACATTATATATAAATATCTACCGGTTTTATTCACCAAACTTGTACAAGTAAACTGATATGGTGCCCAAAGACGTGATCACCAGTAAACAACACGATAATTCCTGCAGACGACGCTCCTCTCACCAAAATGGCGGCTCCCAACCTCCTACTCTTGCTGTTTATACTCTCTATACACACGTTATATATACGTATCTACATTTGTGTTCACCATAACGAACCACTAAGCTGGTATGGTGAGTGCAGTCAATAAAAGGTGGCCACACAGTCAGATAACAATGCCACCACCCTCCCTCCCACAGCATTACTCCTCCCTCCATGGAGCACAGCGCTAAATATCATCACAATCCTCTTATTATCAGACCCATGGTCAGTTTTATCACAGTCAGGGGTCTTCTGTAATAATATTATCGCTACATAATAGCATGAACAAGTATATTATGGCATTTTTAGGCGATGCTGTGGTCACAAGCTGAACAGCAGTGCTGTGAGCTCATGCTGCGTGCGTCAGGCTTGGTAGCTTACTCGATACTGAGGCCCCTAACACCCGGGAGTTTGGCTCACGATTTTTTTTAAAAATGGCGTCTGTTTACAAGAGCCCTGATGAAGGTGTGGTGAACCCCGTGTATCCGCGGGCCATTTAAATCTTGCGTAGTACTCCAACGCATCATATGATGCGATGCGCAATTTTCTGCAAGTCGGTCAACGCATCATATGATGCGATGCGCAATTGAAGGGTTAAGGTCGCCAACTGGTGTTTTTAGGTGTCCAGTAACACTGCAGTGGTGAGGTGTAATTGTGGTAATTGTGGTAAGAGCAATTTCAAACAATATGGTATCAGGCAGATCACTCTGCTTTACTTCATATAGCGGTAACAAGATAAATGGAGGGGATGATATCAAACACCAAAGAGTTTTGGTATTTTACTTAAAAGACAACGAGAAATATATATATGCCTCAATGTATCAGGAATAATATATGACAACTGCCCAATTCATAGCAGAATAATCTGGAGCGCACCGATATGGCAACACCGGCAGCGCCACGCGTCACCTGTCAGATGTCAGCTGACCGGGACCCTCGCGATCGTGAGAACAGACTAGTACTTGTTTTCTAATTCTATCACGATCCCCGTTTATTTAACTTTTTCGCAAAACACTGTATTCAACATTCACATGGCATACTTATGATTTCACTGGCCTCACGATCAGTATCTTGTTCACACTGCGCTCACAGTGACTTTTCACCGTACCAAAAGATTACTCTATTCTTAATTAATTAATAATATTTACTGTGAATGCACTCGCTTGATCACTGAACTCATCTTTAAATCTATACTTTCTCTTAAAGATTTATCACTGGCAATCACTTCACGTATATGATACTATTCAGTATACAGGCATGTACATAGATAAATCATTGATCGAATCACAGGCATATATATATATAAATCATGGAGATCAATACACAGGCATTTATATCAATAAATCTTGGAGATCAATACACAGGCATTTATATCAATAGATCATAGAGATCAACACACAGGCATTTATATCAATAAATTCTAGGCTCATAGCCTAACACCAATATCTGGTTTACAACCAATACATATAATAATAATAATCACAGGAAATTAATAATAGTCACAGTAAATTCTTTGATGAATCCTGGTGCTTGCACACACCCACACATAGATATATATGTAAACTGATACTGTGAGCGCTCTGGGTAGCCTCACCACACACTGTGCTCTCTGTGACTTAGACTCAGGTGAGACTTGCTCACGACATATAAAATATCCTGACAAGAAAATATATAGCTAACTAAAGGGGAAATGGGAGGGTAACTGTAAACACCTACTTCACCTATCCTAGGATCACCGTTGGGTTGTAGCTCCTGGTCCAGGCTCTCGCCTCGTTCACCCTCCAGAAACACAAGCCAACGCCTTAGGATTTTCGCGTCTCGCCGCTTTCTGTACACTGCAGGTCCGTGCTCCTTCCTCTACAGTACGTCGCAGGGTTGAAGTCGGTCTCCTGGCCATCAACTTTCCTCCCAACTACGGCAGCCAGCCTACGTCTCGGCGGTCGTCGCACGTTTCCCAATTAGTCCTTGTCACTGTACTCCCAGAGGAACTGCCTCTCACCACTACGAAGTCACTGTGAAGTTATCAGCCGTCCCAGACGATACTGCTTAAGCTCCACACGCACAGCACCCGACTTCAGAGCACTTGAAGCTCACTTCACTGTCAATTCCCTCGTCGTCTAGATATATCGCTAGGTATTTGGGAAGACTTCTCGACGTGCTTGCATCCAACTGTTGACTCGTAGGGTTCCACGAAGGTGGGGTTACTGTCAAACTTGACAGGATCGTCGATCACACGTTCAACCTGGTTGACAAGGCAGTCAACTCGGTTCACTCACGGTGGATTGGCCCGGCCACTAAGCTGTCTCTTATACTGGTGAACTGCCAAGGACGTCACACGTCGATGCCCGGCCCACTTCTTGCAACGCACCTGTCCCTGAGCACTTGTTGCTCAATATTCTGTCAATTCCTTATCTGAGCCACATCGGGGTTGCAGGAAGACCTCACAGAGTGCGCGCTAACAACTGGAGACGCTTACATCCACTGGAGTTCGGTAAATCCGTCACTCTGACAGGATGACCGGATCGCACGTTCTGCCTCTCGGACGTGTCGTGAAAGACTGATAGCGCTAATGCGCCACCGCGGCTGGACTCCCCCTGCCTATGTGACGTCACTTTTTCCAAAGTCGGTTTTCATTGGCTCCCAGTGCCACGTCGCTGACGGTGACCAATCTGGCGACACTGACGTCACACAGTTTTGGCGGGAGAACAGACTCGCCAGCGCCATATTGGCTCCCTAAAGGGCCTATCCCACAGGCCAAAATGTTCTTATTTCACAAATTTCTCGGCTCTTCGAGAATACTACTCTCTCCCACACATGTTCAATTGATGCCTGCAATGTAGAGAACGCTCGGGAATAGTGGACATGACTCTTACAGCAGGCGTGGGAGAATTAGAAGGGGGGAACACCGTCACAATATATATATATATATATATATATATATATATATATATATATATATATATATATATATATATATATATATATATATATATATATATATATATATATATATATATATATATATATGTGGTGTGTGTTGTGACGGTGTCCCCCCCCCTTATATTTCTTCCACGCCTGCTGTAAGAGTCATGTCCACTTTACCCGAGCGTTCTCTATGTCGCGGGCATCAGTTTGATATATGTGGGAGAGTGTAGTGTTCTCGCAGTGGCGAGAAATTTGTAAAAGAAGAGTATTTTGGCCGGTGGTATAGGCCCTTTAGGACGCCAATATGGCGCTGGCCCCTCCGTTTTGCCCCCAAAATTGTGTGACGTCAGTGACACCAGATTGGTCACCGTCAGCGACGTGGCACTGGGAGCCAATGAAAACCTCCCTTGGCAAGTATGACGTCACGAAGGCAAGGGGGTCCGGTCATCGTGCCGCGGTGGCGCCATCAGTCTGACATGACACGTCAAGGTGGACGGATGTGTGAAGGTTGATCCTGTCAATCTGACAGTAGTACGCCGTTCCCGTGGATCTTACACGTCACCCATAGTCTGCAAGTACGCCGAGAGGTCTTCCTTCATTCCATGTGTGGACTGAAGAGGGAATTGACGGAATATTGAGCATCAAGTGCTCCTGGGTCGGGTGCTGTGCAGGTGAAGTCTAGGCAGTATCGTCTGGGACGTCTGATAGTTTCACAGTGACGACGTACGGCTGGGCCAATCCACTGGGAAGCAGTGAAAGAAGATGTTAATTGGGAATCCGTACGACTGCAGCCGAGAAGTAGGTTGGCAGCCGTAGCTGGGAGGAGAAGTTGATGGCCGGGAGACTGACTCAAACCCTACAAGACGTGGAGGAGGAGCACGGACCTGCGGAGGACAAAACACAGCGATGACGCGTTTATTCTGGGACATTGATTTGGGTTCCTGGAGGACACATCAGTGTGTGTGTGGGGGCGTTCCCTACACGAGGCAAGAGCCTGGACCAGGAGCTACAACTCAACCCTCACCGGAGGATAGGTGGAAGTAGGTGATTCTAGTTTCCCTCCCAATTTCCCTTTAGTCAGCTATATATTTAGCCAGAGTATCTTTCATGTAGTGAGCAAGTCTCACCTAGTTCTATGTCACAGTAAGGCACAGTTGTGCAGAGGCTGAATAGAGCACTCACGGTATTTATATATATATGTGGTGTGTGCAGGCACCTGGATTGATTGAAGAATTTACTGTGTCGATGATTTCTTTCATGTGACTTTACTATGATAACTTAGAGAGAGATATATATATATATATATATATATATATATATATATATATATATATATATATATATATATATATATATATATATATATATATATATATATATATATATATATATATATATATATATATATATATATATATATATATATATATATATATATATACAAGTGTACCAGTTATTGGTGTTAGGCTATGTGCCCAGTATTTATATTATTACTATTATTGATATCTATGATTTATCTATATATATGCATGCTCGTGTGTCGAATAATTTTCATGTGTGCAGTGATCAATTGAATATTCGCCTACGAAAGGAATTACTGAGAACTCCAGTATTATATCTTGTTGCATTCGTTATCATTATATGAAGTACAGTGTGTTATGCCATTATAGTGAATTATTGTGTTCATTAATATAGAAATGTTTGATTGAGCTCAAGATCGGTGCAGTGAATTATTTGAGTGCTGTGGCCATTGTTGCAAATATTGTGTTGTTGGACACTTAGTGACTCTTGAGAATTTAAAGAAACAGGCGCATAACACCAACAAGCAAATAGTGCAATGAGAGATCATGCAGTGAGGGGGGGGGGGTCGCTCAGCTGATTTTGACGTTGACGTGAGGGGGAGCATTGCCATCTTGGTGTGTTCCTGATTATATGTGGAGAGCGAGCGACTTTTGCACGTACTAGCTGTTTGCTTGTTGATATAAGAATATGATGTCTTGAGTTTTAAGTAAAATACAAATTACCTTGGCGTTTGTATCATCCCCTCCATATTTCTTGTGGCTATATAGTACTTGGAAGGAGATAGAGTGATAGAAATAAATACTTGCCTGTTGCCAGATCTATTGAGTGTGTTCTTGCCGCTGTTACCACAATCCCACAATACCACTGACATGTTACTGGACACAGGAAACACCAGTTGGCGACCTTGCAATTAGTAGTAGAGTCCATGTCGGGGCGGGCACACAGTTGGGAGAGAGCAAACTCTGTCCTCACTCATCTCTGACTATTAAGGCCGGTTGGGGATCGACTGGGGTACTCTCCTGGCAAACAGTGGCACCGCGAGGATGGAGTGAAGACCCGCAGGGCTACGGTGAGTAACAGTTATCGCAAGTGCGACCGTCAAGAGGATTTCTTGTATACTGTTGCTCACCCCTCTTATGGTGAACCCCGACATTGGCGACCTTGCCAGGATATCCGGGATAAAGTCCTTGTATACCGTTGCTCACCCTGGGAACCCCGACATTGGTGACCTCGCCAGGATAAGATCAAGATAACGGTTGCGATTGTGGTACATTGTTAGTGGTATTAGGTATCAGGTACAGGTTATCACTCATAGCACAAGATAGAGGATGAGAAGGTAACAAGGTAGTTTCATTGACACAAGGGATGAGATGTTGCTGGTGGAGTGCACCAGGGCACAGCTGCAATCGATAGCCGACCACTTTGGGATAAAATTGAGATCTACCAAAGTGGGAGAGAGAAGACTCGAGATCATGGCACAGCTCAGGGCACGAGATGAGGCTTTGGGAGAGAAACGGCCACAGACACCTGCTAGTGTGGGAGAGAACATGAGCGTCGGTGGAAGCAGTAGAGGATCCAGCGGCAGCAGGCGCAGCGTTAAGCTGGAGATAATGAAGCTGCAGCTGGAAGCACAGTTGAAGTGTGAACACATATATAGGTGTGTTATATGCATATATACTATATATGCTGAAGCGTATATAGGTGCCACACCTTTGACAGGTAAAAACATAATTTAATGAAAGAACAGCACCATCTGTTGAACGTAATAGCAACACACACACGTTATACTAAATATGTTATGATTTCCACTTCAATGTTTCTGATTGCATTAATAAATTGAATTTTCATAGATTTCGATTTATTTTAATTTTGATTTAATTATTTTGTGTGACATTGTGTTGGAATTGAGCTGCGTTGTTTACCACACCGTTCATTTCGTAAGTATAAGTATTGATGCCACATTTGTAAAATGTAAAATCATTCTTCTTTTTTTAAGTAAGCAGTTGCCTTTACTTCACCCTTTTTATTGAGGCAAGGCCGTATGTTATTATATTTTTACCAACTGCAACAGAGGAACCATATCCAGAGGTCAAGGGCCGTAACACATGGCACGAGATGTTAGAACATATGTTAGTATCTGTCATACCTGTCAAATGGCAGGATAACCAAATATCAACTTTCAGAAGGCACCACTTATCCCTATTCCTGTGCCTTTGGAACGATTTTCTAGGCTTGTTGTTGACTGCATTGAGCCCTTACCAAAAATCCCACGCAGGCAACATGAACATCATTACTATATTGTGTCCTACCACTAGGTTCCCAATAGCAGTTCCCGTGAAGAACATTACACCTACTAGAGTTGTCAAGCATCTGTTGAAGATCTTCACTCTGTATGGTTCCCGAAGGAGATACAGAGTGACTGTGGAACTAATTTCACCACCCATCCGTGGTGCCTCCTTGCCGTGGTGAGGGGGTTCACGTACACCTCCCTGGGACCGGTGTGGGTTGCCTGTGCCCCCTCTTTAGGTGGTGTACGTGATGAAGGGCACCATGTAGGGGCCTTGTGAGCCATCGGACCACCCGCTGGAGGGGTTGCCTGTGAGAGGCCGCCCTGAGTGGATGGTTGGGTGTCCAGGCTGGGGCGATAAGGGGACTGGGGTCTTAGCACCAGTGTGGGAGAATGAACGAAGTAGTAGGACTCCCCTGTTGAAAAGGGGGTGCACCGCTGGGGACGACACACCCTTAATGCACTGGCCCGCGCTCGGTCTCCCTGGCTGCCCTGGTAGGTGGTATCCCTTGGTTCCAGGACCCATCCCTAATGTTTGGTTTGCTGTATGGATAACGACTTGACTTCTCTTACCCAGGCTCATGGGGTGGGCGACCAGGCCCTCTGAGTCAGACCGTCCTGGAAGACCGGGATCTGTAGCCCCCGCTACAGGAACCGGTTTAGGCCCAGACCGGACTCTTCTTCCCTGCTCCCCTCCCTCCTCTGTGGTTGGTTCGAGCCCCAAGTCTGCTGTGGTGACCGTCTCATCCCCTTGCACGGCTCCATCTCTTCTTGTGACTACTGCACCTTTCGAACCGTCTCTCTCTAAGGGTTCTCATCGCCGTCCCCGCCACGGCCGCTCTCGTATGCTCCCTTCCCATCCTACTTTGATCCATGCTTTGTTTGGTCCTGCTACGTGGACTAAGTGCTTTGACCTCCAACCTTTGGATTCAACTACTGACGATTTTTCCCTTCATAGGTATCTTGTCGATTCCGTGGATGCCTCTGTCACCTTCAACCCCACTCGTCTTGGTACCCGTGTCCTTTCTGCTCCTTCTCAGGATGCGGCCACCCGCTTGGCCGCCTTATGCTGCCTTGGCGAGACCCCTGTTCGGGTCTCGAAGAACACTCGGTTGAATGCCAGTGTTGGCACTGTTCTCCTCCCACACCATGTCGCGACCAGTGTTAGGGATCTCAAGGACTGCCACGAGGATATCAAGCATATCCTCGAGGCCCAGGGTCATTCTGTTCTCCAGGTGGATACATTTAATTGTCCCCCTCGTGGTCATCGCCGTCTGCCCCTTCGGGTTGTGAAGGTTACCTTTGATGGTAGGACCCTTCCGCTCTCTGTCATTCTTGCTGGTGTCAGATGCTCCGTTCAGGAATATATTCCTCTCTGCGGTAAGTGCTGGAGGTTTGGGCATGTACCCCTCAAATGCTTTAGTCCTGTCTCTCTCTGTCCCCTGTGTGGAAGCGAGGGTCACTCTAAGTTGGAGTGCACTTCTCCCCAGGCCCGCTGCCTCAATTGAGGTGAGGCCCACCCTACCTTCTCCCGTGCGTGTATGCGTTACAAACTTGAGGCGGCTGTCCTCAGCTTGAAGCACCGAGAC
>WNGS01152368.1:0-10163 GCA_020271785.1 Procambarus virginalis
GTCATTCTCTTAATTGGTCATCCCTCCCTCCGTGTTATTACTCGTGTTTACCACCTTTTGTCCCTAGGATATTTCTCACTCAGGCAGATCATCATTTGGTACCCTGGTACTTTGATTTGTCTTTGAGTCAAAGCACCCTATCTTCTGCAATCCGACCGAAGGAGGATACAGAGGGCCATAGTTCCTCTAGCACGGACTACGTTGCTGAGTTGGGACCTCAGCAGCAGTTCTCGTCACCAGTTGACACTCACACCCCTACACGTCGGTCAGAGATGATGATATTTACTTAGGTAGGGAATTAGCTTTCTTTTTTCAGAGCACAAAGTTCGGTAATTCTGTAAGTATCATATTTAATTTGGTGGGAAACACTTGCTTCTGTCCTATAGAGACTCAGCCAGGTATGCCTACATTCTTGGACTACCTTATTCACTTTTGAAGCAATTAATGTTTCATTTGTTATAGAAACTATAAGTTTCCTTTATTTAGTAGGATTTTCTTGCCCCTATTCTCTTACAGTGAGTACCGGGTACAAGATTTCCTGCGATTTTGATTGACTAATCATTTACCATCTTAAAATTAACGTTAATTGTTAACGATTAAAATTCTACAGGATAGTTACCAGTTGCCACGTCATCCTGTTACTGACACTTACCATACAAGTATATTCATTGTACATTTATTTGCTATTTTCACCATGTTTCGTCTCCCAGCTTTCCGTAACGATCCAGCAGGTGAAATAAGGAACTTAAGTCGTGCCAAGAGGACCGAATTACAAACTCTTGCACACGAGTATCAACTAGATGTTCCCCAAGGAGCCAACAAAAATGACATACATAATTTAATATTGGATCACCTCTTAGATGAAGGAAGATTGACTCTGAAACTCACGAAAATTATTCTATTGCAGATAAACATGCTCTGGCAGCTATGAAATTGAAGCTCGAACTAGCAAACATAGAGCGGGAACAACAAAAAGAAGCTCTACAAATAAGGGAACGAGAGGCTGCCATAAGGAAGGAAGAACAAGAACGAGAGGTGGCCCTCAAGGAACGTCAGACGGCCCTACTCCAAGAGCATGAGCGAGTACAGCTTGAAGCAAGACAACGTCACCTGGAGATGCAACGCGATCATGATAAGAAGCAAGCTGATATGGCTATAGCATGTCGTCAACAAGAACTCACCTTGGAAACTACACACCTCAATCAGCGCCAACAAGCTACAGCTAGTCTTCCCGTAAGTTTCAATGTCTCCCATGCAAGTAAGTTAATGCCACCATTCGTTGAAACAGAAATCGATGTGTTTTTCACCACTTTTGAGACCCTAGCTAAAAAACTTAGCTGGCCTGCAGATCAATGGTCTACCCTTCTCAGAGTGCATCTCACAGGTAGAGCTGCAGTTACTCTCAGTACCTTAGCGTCTGAGAATGACTACCAGACCCTGAAGCAAGCAAAATTCCGTGATTATCTAAAGGCAAGTACCACCACCTTTCTAGAATTTGCCAATACAAAGAAAAGATATTTCATGAAATGGCTGGAAGCAGCACATGTCTCTACATTTTCAGAACTCGTCAACCTCATGCTAGTTGAAGAATTCTTGAGACGTGTACCCCTACCGTCCGTTTATATTTAGCAGATAAAGAAGAAACCGACTACATCAAATGTGCGAAGTCGGCTGACACCTACAGCCTCATCCACTGGCTAACACCAGAACCACCTTCCAGTAAGAAGTCTTGGTACAGTTACGATAAAGTGAGTAAGATCAAGCGAGCTCTCAATTGTATTGTAAGTATGTAAACTCTATGGACATACCATAGATAGATGTGGGAAAGCCCAATACAAAGGCAATAATGAAACTACTAAACCCAAACAGACTCCTCCTAAGTCCGGTAAGCCTGTGATGAATGTGGTGTTCCTGTTAATGATCTTTCTCTCTTCAGTAAACACCTGTATCCTGGAACTGTCCTACCAACGGTACAGATTCGGAGGGACGTTTAAATTGAAGATCTTGGGGACACAGCGGCTCTTCAGTCCATAATATTGAAATCAGCTGTGCCTAACATCACCTACACCAGGGAAACCGTCCTTATCACTGACCTCACTGCTACCACTCCGTATCCACTCGCCAGAGTCCACCTGGATTGTCCCTTCGTGACCGGTGAAGTCCAAGTCGCCATCAGGGAAAAGCCTTTTCCAATGCCTGGAGTGCAACTTCTCCTGGGCAACGACTTGGCAGAAGATCTGCAACCGTCCAACCTGATCATCATGGACAAACCCCAGGTGTGTACCTCTGTAATGGATAATCCCATCTTTGAGTATGTTCCAGCAGAGGTCCAAGAAAGTGATGAAGTTTCTCCTCCGGTTTTGGTGACCACCCGTGCACAAACTGCACGACCCAACCAGCTGACTCTACTGCTACCGCTGTCCCTCAAGACCCTCAGAATCTACCACCGAATCTTACTAGGTTGGAGTTCCGTAAGTTACAGAGGGAAGATCCTTCATTAACACCATTATTCTTCCAGGCTGAGACTCAACCTGACAGTATCCTGGGTTCTTCCTAGAGAATGAGTTGCTCTACCGCAGGTACAGACCAAGTAAGCTGAAGAGGATGACGATTGGGCCAATGTCGAACAACTAGTGATTCCCACCAGCCTACGGCCCGATATTCTACACCTGCCCACGGAGCACTTTCTCACTATGGTTTTAACAAAACCTACCACAGAATCAGACAAGACTACTACTGGCCAGGTATGGTTAAAGACGTCAAACGTTACGTGCAACAGTGTCATACATGTCAGATGGCAGGTAAACCTAACATCTCTATTCCCAGGCTCCATTGACTCCTATCCAGGTGCCTGCGGAACCTTCCACAGACTCATCATAGACTGTGTTGGTCCTTTACCCCGGACCAGTTCTGGCAACGCCTATATACTAACTATCCTGTGTCCTACCACCAGATTCCCCATAGCAGTTCCAGTAAAGAACATTACAGCTGCTACTGTGGTGAAACAACTATTGAAGATCTTCACCCAGTATGGATTTCCAAGAGAGGTTCAAAGTGACTGTGGCACCAACTTCACCAGTGATCTCTTCAAGAAGACACTGAAGAGTTCAACATCACACAGGTATTGTCCAGCCCTATCATCCTGCTTCACAGGGTTCTCTTGAACGTAGTCATCAGACTATTAAAGCACTCCTAAAGAAATTTTGCAATGAAACCTTGAAGGACTGGGATAAACAACTTGACCTCATTATGTGCATTTTCAGAAGTCTCCCCAATGAGTCTCTAGGAGTATCTCCTTATGAGATGCTCTACGGACGTAAGTGCCGTACTCCTCTCAAAGCTTTTAAAGACTCTCTACGTAATGCCACCTTCATTGTGCCTCAGAATGTGCCCCAGTTTCTTCACTTTAAACACATTCTAGAGAGAGTACGTAAATTTGCTAATGACAATCTATTGAAAGCTCAGGAGAGGATGAAGACTCATTTTGACCAAAGCAGCAAATAAGGAAATTTAACCAGGAGACTTCGTGTTGGCATATTTTCCTATCCCAGGTTCTCCATTGCAAAACAAGTTTTCAGGACCCTACCGCATCAAGGAGTGCAGAAACAACCACAACTACGTTCTTGAGACTCCGATAGGCGGCGGAAGACCCAGTTGTGCCACGTCAACCTCCTGAAGCAGTATCAAGGTACTCCCCCCACTGTGTTGGTATCATTCTCCACATTTAAAGGTCCATACCTCCACAGTGAGACCTTCCCTGCTTCTCCTCCCGAAAGCACTAACACTGAGTCAGTGCCTTCCAACTCGGAAATCCTAACTGATCTTCATACCTATTTGCAGGACAGTAATAGTGCTCCTCTCATCAGAATCTTCAAGGAAACAAAGTTGTTCAGCGATGATCCACAGGAGTGTAATGTGGTTCAGCACGACATCCAGCTACTCCCTGACACCCGCCGATTCGTCAACCTTTCTACCGAATCAGCCGAGAAAAAAGGAAGTTATGCGTGCTGAGGTACAGTACCTCCTGGATCATGGCTGGCCACCCCTTGTGAGTCCCCTTGGGCCTCACCCTGCATCTTGTGCCGAAACCGCAAGGTAAAGTGAGGTTGTGTACCGATTATCGGAAATTGAATCTTGTGACTGTCAAGGATGCGTACCTCTTACCTAGAATAGATGACATCCTTGACGCCATTGGTAATGCTCGGTATTTGTCTAAGCTAGACTTACTCAAAGATATTACCAAGTATGTTTGACAGAGCGAGCTAAGGAATATCTGCCTTCACCACTCCTTTTGGTCTTTACAGATATGAACGCCTTCCATTTGGACTATGTAATGCCCCGCCACCTTCCTTCCAGCGAGCTGTCAACCGCGTCATCCATGGCTTAGATAACACCTACGCCTACTTGGATGATATCGTTGTGGCAACCAACACCTGGAACGAACATCTGCTCCAGATGCAACGATTGTTCGCCAAGCTCCTGACAGCCGGCCTCACCATCAACTTGGGCAAGTCCACCTTTGCTAAAGGTAAAGTGCGTTATCTTGGTCATGTGATAGGGAGTGGCAGCCTAGCTCCGTTAACATACACACTCAAGCCATCCAGCATTACCCACAGCCTACCACCAGGAAGCAGCTCCTGCGCTTCCTTGGTCTTGCCTCCTACTACCGTAGGTTTGTGAAGAATTTTAGTACGGTAGCGACACCATTGATCACTTTAACCAGCCCCAAGCAACGGTATCATTGGACCATTCAGCAAACCATTGCTTTTGAACAACTTAAATCTCTGCTCTGTTCTAATCCTATTCTCGCCTCGCCAGATATCACGAAGCCTTTCATCCTCCATGTCGACGCCAGTGGTACCAGCATCGGGGCGTCGTGATGCAACAACGAGGCGAGGAGGTTCTACCTGTTAGCTACTACAGCAGTAGCTATAATTCCACACCAGAAGAATTACGCACTATCGAAAAGAGCTACTCTTCATCGTCTGATTTACAGCACTTTGCATCGTACCTACAAGGTGCTCGGTCTACCACCATCTACTCGACCACAATCCCCTACGCTTCTTGCAGCAAGCCCAATTCAACAATCAACGACTTCTACGATGGGCTTATATCTGCAGAATTTCAACCTGGAGATCTTCTACATCAAGGGTTCTGACAACATCATAGCAGACGCCCTCTCCAGAGTCTATGAGGTAGAGGCAGCTCCACTTACCACTCTACCATCAGAAGAAGTAACTTGACCCATAAGAACAGGCTTCGGGGAGAGTTGTGTGACGATAATCTCTTCAAGAGAGATTGAGCCTGCTCTTCCCTATATAAAGTTACTTACATATATACAAGAATAAGATGCTACCTTCAAGATACGTCTCCCAGTAGCACAAAACGTTTTGACCAGGAGGCAAAACATACCCACACTCCTCCACCCTCCGGCTCATTCGTCGTCAACCAGCAAACTACCATTCCCAGCCTGTCTGCTTCTGATTGATGACCAGCCGACTGCACACCTGCACCTCTGCACCTCAGCGCCCTCTACCTGAGTCAATGTCTGGGCTTGATCCAACCATTGAAGTCAGAATATCCTTGTGCTCTCAAGCTGTGAACAACCAACTGATACACTTCATGTTTATGGTGGAGGTCTCAGCTAGTGCCCATATTCTCAGCACCTTTATTGCATTTTTGTCTTTATATTATTCCTAGAGTAAATTATCCCTATTCTTCATTTTTTATGTTATATTTTTTACTTGTTCGTTTGCACTGTACATAGCCAAGGCATTGTTTTTGTTTTGATTTCTTCCAATTAATTAATTAAAGTTTCATTGTTCATACTATTTGTTTTGTGTCTTCCCTTACTTTACCACAGACACAGCCAAGCAGTCTCTTTTTTTTTTTTTTGTAATGTGACAGGCATTGACACCAGCCATTAGGAGACTGACGAACATCTACACTCCTACATTTTCCCTTCACAATATATAATATATATAATATATATATATATATATATATAATATATTATATATATATTATATATATATATTAAATATATATAATAGTATTTATATATTACTATATAATAGATATATATATAATATATATATATATTATATATATATATATATATATATATATATATATATATATATAATATATATATATATATATATATATGGGACGGGGCCTAGGGGACGGACGTGTGGCGGAGGAGCTGCTGCCTTCTCAGCCATTACCCTGAGACATCTTGGCCTCACCATACCAAGACTCAACCATATTCACCGTGAATACACCAAGCAGACGTGGGAGTGGCCGGAAGTGCCTACGGTGTACCATCTATGTGAAAACTTATCAAAACAGGTGGGTTGGCAGTGTGTAGTCATGGAGGCTGGAGTGAGGGCCAGGATGGACCCTGCAGGCCTCCCATAGTGAGGGGAGGTGGGGGTGAGTGAGGGGTGTTGTGTGGTCAGGAGAGAGAGGTGCGGGTTACGTGTGTGCCAAATAGTGTTTTGTGTTTTTCTTTTTTGAAAGTTTTGTTGAACAAGTTACGTTGTCAGCGATAATTGGCGCAACATATCTATCATATTGTGAGTACATCACACGTGCAGTGAGTCAGATTACAAGTGTATGATTCATTCATCATTGTGCAGTGATATACGGGGAATTATACCAGTGTTAGTGTCGCCCTGACCCCGCCCCCACCCAGCGCCCAGGCCGGGAAGTACCTGCTCTCCCCCTCCTTCCCCACCCCACCACGTCGCCTCCCCACCCACGAGGCCACCTTGCCACCCGCCCATAGATGCCGGGAGGCTCCCATGTGTGTCTACGCCACCCACCCACCCAATGTATACCCACATATTGTGTAGTGGGTGTATACCCACACTTTGTATAGAGGTGGTATATGTATTACCACTCATCTGAGTAGTAAGTGCCACGGCCAGCTGATCATCCCCCCAGCCTCCAACCGCCGCCCACCCTCCAGTCTCCACCCGCCGTCCACCCTCCCGCCCAGTGCCCGCCCAGCGCCCGCCCATGTCGCAGCTCTCAACAGCCAGCCAGGCTTCTCCAAGCCAAGATGAGCCATCAAGCAGGGGTAGACAAGGCAGATGTCAGACGTGTGACAGGGTATGCTTTATCCGGTCGAGTGACGGTAATGTGCGCAATCATTACCACAACAGAGCCAGGTGTTTGGGTTCTGGGCGCCCTCCCAGGGAGAACACCAATCAACAGCCCACACCGCCCGTCAGGCAAAACACCTCCCAGACCTTCATTCCCACAGAAAATTTATTAGAGGCTATCAAAGCAACATCAGCCAGAACCTTGCAACACATCCCTAAAGCAGCCCGCCCCCATGCAGCAGCCAAATTATCTGCCCTCCTGAGAAAGGTCAACGACTCTCCTGGAACGACCCAAGCATGGCACAACCTCCTACTGTTTGGCAAATATGTCTAGCCACCCCTGCAAGGAGAGACAAAACCTTAGCTGCCTCAGTCATCAAAGCTATAAATGATTTTCCCAGGGAGGACAACCAGGTGCGCCTTCCCACTCGCGCGAGAAACACCCACGGCAGGAAGAGCAACAGTGCCATATCCGAGACATCAAAAATCAGAACATCAGTCACCAAGAAAATAGAAGAAGGAAACACTATTGGCGCAATAAGAGTCATCACCAGTGAGGACTCAATTGCCGACAGAGATGCCGCAACAGCTCAAGCCCTAAGGGAGAAACACCCTGCCAGGGCTCCGCGTGAGGACGACATTGTACAAGTGGGGGCTACCGGAGCAGAACCTCTCTGGGTGGCTGAATCTGTGGTCCATAAAGCAGCCATGTCCTTCCCAACAGGATCAGCAGGTGGGTTCACAGGACTAAAACCCAACCACCTCAAGCAAATGCTCAACCCTGCACTGGGTGACATTGCAAAGAACCTCTTGGTGGAACTAACCAGATTCACCAACACATGTCTAGCTGGCAACATACCACCGTCCATAAGACCTATTTTTTTTGGAGCATCCCTCTGTGCTCTAAAGAAAAAGGATGGAGGGATCAGGCCAATAGCTGTGGGCAATTCTCTCCGGCGTCTCGTCGCAAAGGCAGCTGCAAGAACAGTTAGTGATGCAGCGGCCAACATGCTGAAGCCAAAACAGCTTGGGTTTGGCATTCCACAAGGGTGTGAGGCGGCAGCCCATGCAGCTCGAGCCTTCATCGCCAACATCACAGACGAAAAGGCCCTTATCAAGCTAGATTTCAAAAATGCCTTCAATTTGGTGCGGAGGGATGCTGTACTCCGTGCGGTTCATAGTCATTTCCCTTCCCTCTACCCTTTCGTACATTCATGCTACAGTATGGATCTTAAGCTACTTTTTGGCGAACATGAAATTGACTCGCGGGAAGGCGTCCAACAGGGTGACCCCCTTGCTCCTCTCCTTTTCTGCTTAGTCATCAAACAAGTCACAGAGGTCCTGTCCAGCGAGCTTAACATCTGGTTCTTGGATGATGGTACCCTAGCTGGTTCCCAAGACTCCCTCCTGGAGGACATCAGAAAAATCCAGGAGCAAGGTGCAGTTTTAGGCCTCACCCTGAACCCTTCTAAATGTGAAATAATATGTTCCAACCAGGGCATCGTAGAGAGAATAGAGGGTCTTCTGCCAAACATCCATAAAACTAAACCTGAAGACAGCACACTCCTAGGAGCTCCCCTGGGGTTGAAAGCCATCGATGAGGTCCTTGATAAGAAAATCGCCGACCTTAAGAGGATGGATGGGAGGATTGAGGATATTGATGCTCATGATGCACTCTACCTCATCACCAGATGTCTGTCCCTCCCCAGGTTAACCTACTTTCTGAGGTGTTCACCATCTTACAGTAGCCAAAAACTAAGTGAGTATGACCGGTTACTGAAATCAATGCTAGAAAAAGCCCTTAACCTCTCTCTTGATGACCTGCAGTGGAAACAAGCCTCTCTTCCCGTAAGACTTGGGGGCCTCGGAGTTCGAACAGCAACGCAAATCGCTGTTCCAGCCTTCCTGTCCTCCTTATCAGCATCCGACGACCTTGTGAAGGAAATTCTACCTGCCCACTTACATCAGCTGGCAGGTGTACATGATCCCAATTTTACACGCTGTGCCACAGAGTGGGCCTCTCGTGCAGGCCCATCACCTCAACCACCATCCCCAAAAGCCCACAGGCAATCCAGCTGGGATGGCCCCATTGTAGACAAAGTTGCTGCAGAGTGCCTGGGTGCTGCATCAACACAGCACGACATTGCTCGCCTCACAGCAGTAGCAGCCCCACATGCAGGGGATTTCCTGTTAGCAACCCCAATGTCGGCAACTGGCACGCGTCTCACACCACACGCCCTCCGAATTGCTGTGGCCCTCCGCCTTGCTGCCCCAATCCACACCAGATATAGGTGTATTTGCGGCGAGGTGGTGGCTGACGGGTACGGCCACCATGGCCTACTCTGCCAAAGCACAGGAGGATGGCACTCGAGGCACAGTGAAGTTAACGACATCATCAAGAGGAGCCTCACCACAGCTGGATGCCCAGCTGAGAGAGAGCCTCGTTACCTAACGCCCCGTAACTCTGATGCTCTTATTGGTCGCCCGGATGGTATCACAGTGAACCCCTGGAAGAATGGCAAGCAGTTGGTATGGGACTACACGTGCGTATCAACCCTGGCTAACACCTACATTGACTCAGTGTTGCACAACCAGGTGGCGCTGCCACCCACAGGGAAGCAGCCAAATCCCGTAAGTATAGAGAACTGGATCACCACTACAATTTTGTCCCCATTGCTTCTGAGACACTCGGCGCCTGGGGTAAAAGTGCTACCAGTTTTTTGAAGGAACTGGGTTCTAGGCTCATTGAAACAACAAGGGACCCTAGAGCTGCCAGCTTTCTTTTCCAGCGCCTCAGCGTGGCGATACAGAGGGGAAATGCGCACTGCATCCAGGGTTCCTGCCCGCCATCTGAGGAGCTGGAGGAACTCGACAACTTATGATAACCATCTTTGTAACCTATATGTAACTCCTTTTTTGTAACAAAGTTCAAATAAAGCAAATATATATGTGTACATACAAAAGAATGGGGGTGGTAGGAGAAGAAAATATTAGTGTTCAGTGAGAAACCACAAGGTCTCCTCTGAATACGTTTATTTTCTTCTCCGAGGTATA
>WNGS01152383.1:0-11337 GCA_020271785.1 Procambarus virginalis
GGCAGGTGATCCAGGCAGGTGATCCAGGCTGGTGATCCAGGCTGGTGATCCAGGCAGGTGATCCAGGCAGGTGATCCAGGCAGGTGATCCAGGCAGGTGATCCAGGCAGGTGATCCAGGCAGGTGATCCAGGGAGTGATCCAGGCAGGTGATCCAGGCAGGTGATCCAGGCAGGTGATCCAGGCAGGTGATCCAGGCAGGTGATCCAGGCAGGTGATCCAGGCAGGTGATCCAGGAAGTGATCCAGGCAGGTGATCCAGGCAGGTGATCCAGGGAAGTGATCCAGGCAGGTGATCCAGGCAGGTGATCCAGGCAGGTGATCCAGGCAGGTGATCCAGGGAAGTGATCCAGGCAGGTGATCCAGGAAGTGATCCAGGCAGGTGATCCAGGGAAGTGATCCAGGCAGGTGATCCAGGCTGGTGATCCAGGCTGGTGATCCAGGCAGGTGATCCAGGCTGGTGATCCAGGCAGATGATCCAGGGAAGTGATCCAGGCAGGTGATCCAGGCAGGTGATCCAGGCAGGTGATCCAGGCAGGTGATCCAGGCAGGTGATCCAGGCAGGTGATCCAGGCAGGTGATCCAGGCAGTGATCCAGGGAAGTGATCCAGGCAGGTGATCCAGGCTGGTGATCCAGGCAGGTGATCCAGGGAAGTGATCAGGCAGGTGATCCAGACTGGTGATCCAGGCAGGTGATCCAGGGAAGTGATCCAGGCAGGTGATCCAGGGAAGTGATCCAGGCAGGTGATCCAGGCAAGTGATCCAGGCAGGTGATCCAGGCAGGTGATCCAGGCAGGTGATCCAGGCAGGTGATCCAGGGAAGTGATCCAGGCAGGTGATCCAGGCAGGTGATCCAGGGAAGTGATCCAGGCAGGTGATCCAGGCAGGTGATCCATGGAAGTGATCCAGGCAGGTGATCCAGGGAAGTGATCCAGGAGAGGGTGCATACTCTAGATGAGAGCGAACTTGTGCTTCATATAAGGTTTTGCAGCCGCTGCTGTCCCGAAGGTGGGAGATGCGCCGTAGGACTGTAAGTCTCCTGGCTGTCTTTTGGGCCAGGTTAAGCACGTGGCTCTTCATTGTCATAGAAGAGTCGAACTTCATTCCCAAGATGTTAATTTTGTCTGTGAACTCCAGGGTTTTGCCGCCCCCATTTGCAAGCCTGTCCGACCTGATATGTACAGTCTATTTATCATCATCGCTGGTGTCTTCTCAGCCACAAATGTGACCTGCCGTCTCCTTCCCCAGGTAGAAATTGCTAAAACTTGGTGATTGATGATTCTTGCAGCAGTTGGTATTTCCTCTTGTCTGAATTTGAAGGTCAGAGTGCAGTCATCAGCATAGGCTTGAGCTTCAGGAATAAGATGAAGTAGATCGTTAAAGTAGACAGTCCACAGCAGAGGGCCAAGCACACTGCCCTGAGGAACGCGGCGCCATTTGAGTGGATTTCGGCTTCTGCTCCATTGAGGACTACTCTTAAGAGTCCGTTCTTGAAGGTGGTCTTTTATTAAGACTAAGATGGAGCGTGAGATGCCTAGTGCTTGAAGTTCACTACTGATCCAGAGTGCCAGACCCGACCACAGGCTCCTGCTGTGTCTGGAGCAACAACACAGCTGATCTTGGACTCATCCAGTGACTGACGCCACTTAGTGGAGAGATTTAGCAAGAGATCAGCAGCAGATCAGCCTTTTCTAAAGCCTTTTCCTGTTGATCACATATTACCCGATGATGATAATGATGACGGTGATGACGGTCTCGCTTGATGCAGGTCGGCGTTCAATCCCCGACCGTCCAAGTGGTTGGGCACCATTCCTTCCTCTGTCCCAACCCAAATCCTTATCCTGACCAAGTGTGATAAAGTCGTAATGGCTTGGCTCTTTCCCCTGATAATTAAAAGAAAATTGACTTCTCTTGTTTCTCTTGTATTGAACTACCTTTATTCTTCTGTTGTTGTTATTATTCCGCTACAGAATACGTCAGCTCTCCATGCTACAGCTCAGCTGAAGCTTGCGTGTTTAACCTTGACAGGCTTCTCTAATTGCTTAAGAATCAGGTCACTAAGTATTTTTGGGTGAAGAGAGAGGCAGGGTACTGTGTAGCACATCCCAGCCCAGGGTGCTGTGTAGCACATCCCTGCCCAGGGTGCTGTGTAGCACATCCCTGCCCAGGGTGCTGTGTAGCACATCCCTGCCCAGGGTGCTGTGTAGCACATCCCAGCCCAGGGTGCTGTGTAGCACATCCCTGCCCAGGGTGCTGTGTAGCACATCCCTGCCCAGGGTGCTGTGTAGCACATCCCTGCCCAGGGTGCTGTGTAGCACATCCCTGCCCAGGGTGCTGTGTAGCACATCCCTGCCCAGGGTGCTGTGTAGCACATCCCTGTCCAGGGTGTTGTGTAGCACATCCCTGTCCAGGGTGCTGTGTAGCACATCCCTGTCCAGGGTGCTGTGTAGCACATCCCTGCCGAGGGTACTGTGTAGCACATCCCTGCCCAGGGTGCTGTGTAGCACATCCCTGCCCAGGGTACTGTGTAGCACATCCCTGCCCAGGGTGCTGTGTAGCACATCCCTGCCTAGGGTGCTGTGTAGCACATCCCTGTCCAGGGTGCTGTGTAGCACATCCCTGCCTAGGGTGCTGTGTAGCACATCCCTGCCCAGGGTGCTGTGTAGCACATCCCTGCCCAGGGTGCTGTGTAGCACATCCCTGCCCAGGGTGCTGTGTAGCACATCCCTGCCCAGGGTGCTGTGTAGCACATCCCTGCCCAGGGTGCTGTGTGGCACATCCCTGCCCAGGGTGCTGTGTAGCACATCCCTGCCCAGGGTGCTGTGTGGCACATCCCTGCCCAGGGTGCTGTGTGGCACATCCCTGCCCAGGGTGCTGTGTGGCACATCCCTGCCCAGGGTGCTGTGTAGCACATCCCTGCCCAGGGTGCTGTGTGGCACATCCCTGCCCAGGGTGCTGTGTAGCACATCCCTGCCCAGGGTGCTGTGTGGCACATCCCTGCCCAGGGTGCTGTGTAGCACATCCCTGCCCAGGGTGCTGTGTGGCACATCTCTGCCCAGGGTGCTGTGTAGCACATCCCTGCCCAGGGTGCTATGTAGCACATCCCTGCCCCGGTCGCTGTTGCCGGCGTAGCCAGCGGCTGGTCACTCAATCCGCCAACCACAGAGAGTTACCAATCTATTCTCTTCTCTTAACACTTCTTTTTGTTGACCTGCCCTGCAGTGCACAATCGCCTGATGATGATGTATTTCGTGATCATGTCACCCCTAGATCCGTGCGTCATAAAGTGAGGCAAGGTCAAGCGCCCTCAGCCTGTCCGTGTAGTCCACTCCCCTCAGCTCCGGGACCAGTCTTGTGGCATACCTTTGGCCTCATGTTTCCTGACCTCGATGTTCTCAAGAACACGGGGCTCTACATATTCTTTGTTGCATCGGAGTTTCAGGATTTATGATTTTAAGAATATATACTAATATTGAGTGTATTGTGGTATGGGTTGGGTAGGTGGGACTCGGGTAGAGTTTCCCTGTCGTGTGTGATCGAAAAATATATTTAGTTTCAGTGGGGTGAGCTCTTTGATCCAGCTCCTGGCACTCTTTTCATTTGGCTCCATTCATCATTCTTGTTTCCCATCATTAACAGTATGTACTCACCTACCTGTACTCACCTAATTGTGCCTGCGGGGGTTGAGCTTTAGGGACACTGGCCTGTAGTTCAATGCCTCCTGTCTATCCCCCTCCTGTGTGTGTGTGTGTGTGTGTGTGTGTGTGTGTGTGTGTGTGTGTGTGTGTGTGTGTGTGTGTGTGTGTGTGTGTGTGTGTGTACTCACTTAGTTGTACTCACCTAGTTGTGTTTGCGGGGGTTGAGCTCTGGCTCTTTGGTCCCGCCTCTCAACCGTCAATCAACAGGTGTACAGATTCCTGAGCCTATTGGACTCTATCATATCTACACTTGAAGCTGTGTATGGAGTCAGCCTCCACCACATCACTTCCTAATGCATTCCATTTGTCAACCACTCTGACACTAAAAAAGTTCTTTTTAATATCTCTTGGCTCATTTGGGCACTCAGTTTCCACCTGTGTCCCCTTGTGCGTGTGCCCCTTGTGTTAAATAGCCTGTCTTTATCTATCCTATCAATTCCCTTCAGAATCTTGAATATGGTGATCATGTCCCCCTAACTCTTCTGTCTTCCAGCGAAGTGAAGTTTAATTCCCGTAGTCTCTCCTCGTAGCTCATACCTCTCAGCTCGGGTACTAGTCTGGTGGCAAACCTTTGAACCTTTTCCAGTTTAGTCTTATCCTTGACTAGATATGGACTCCATGCTGGGGCTGCATACTCCAGAATTGGCCTGACATATGTGGTATACAAAGTTCTGAATGATTCTTTACTCAAGTTTCTGAATGCCGTTCGTATGTTGGCCAGCCTGGCATATGCCGCTGATGTTATCCTCTTGATATGGGCTGCAGGAGATTGTGTGATATGTGTAATTACCTAAGTGTAGTTACAGGATGAGAGCTACGCTCGTGGTGTCCCTTCTTCCCAGCACTCTTTGTCATATAACGCTTTGAAACTACTGACGGTCTTGGCCTCCACCACCTTCTCCCCTAACTTGTTCCAACCGTCTACCACTCTGTTTGCGAAAGTGAATTTTCTGATATTTCTTCGGCATCTGTGTTTAGCTAGTTTAAATCTATGACCTCTTGTTCTTAAAGTTCCAGGTCTCAGGAAATCTTCCCTATCGATTTTATCAATTCCTGTTACTATTTTGTATGTAGTGATCATATCACCTCTTTTTCTTCTGTCTTCTAGTTTTGGCATATTTAATGCCTCTAACCTCTCCTCGTAGCTCTTGCCCTTCAGTTCTGGGAGCCACTTAGTAGCATGTCTTTGCACCTTTTCCAGTTTGTTGATGTGCTTCTTAAGATATGGGCACCACACAACCGCTGCATATTCTAGCTTTGGCCTAACAAAAGTCGTGAACAATTTCTTTAGTATATCGCCATCCATGTATTTAAAAGCAATTCTGAAGTTAGAAAGCGTGGCATGGGCTCCTCGCACAATATTCTTTATGTGGTCCTCAGGTGATAGTTTTCTATCTAGAACCACCCCTAGATCTCTTTCTTTATCAGAATTCTTTAAAGATTTCTCACATAATATATAGGATGTGTGGGGTCTATGTTCTCTTATTCCACATTCCATAACATGGCATTTATTAACATTAAATTCCATTTGCCAAGTGGTACTCCATATACTTATTTTGTCCAGGTCTTCTTGAAGGGCATGACAATCATCTAAGTGTCTTATCCTTCCTATTATCTTAGCATCATCAGCAAACATGTTCATATAATTCTGTATACCAACTGGTAGACCATTTATGTAGACAATAAACATCACTGGTGCAAGAACTGAACCCTGTGGTACGCCACTTGTGACATTTCTCCAGTCCGATACATTGCCTCTGATCACTGCCCTCATTTTTCTATCAGTCAGAAAATTTTCATCCATGTTAGAAGCTTACCTGTCACCCTCCAATATTTTCCAGTTTCAAGAACAACCTCTTATGTGGAACTCTGTCGAAAGCCTTTTTTTAGGTCCAGATAGATGCAGTAAACCCAACCATCTCTTTCCTGTAATATCTCTGTTGCTCGATCATAGAAACTGAGTAATTCGATACACAGGATCTTCCAGATCGAAAGTGTGTGTGTGTGTGTGTGTGAATGTGTGTGTGTGTGTGTGTGTGTGTGTGTGTGTGTGTGTGTGTATTTACTATTACACACACACACACTAGTAACACATCTGGAGAGAAGAGACTTCGTGACAAACCCATCAACATGGGTTCAGGGAGGGTAAATCTTGCCTTACAGGCTTGATAGAATTCTACGATCAGGTGACAAAAATTAAGCAAGAAAGAGAAGGGTGGGCGGACTGCATTTTTTTGGATTGCCGGAAAGCCTTTGACACAGTACCCCATAAAAGGTTGATGCATAACTGGAGAAACAGGCAGGAGTAAATGGTAGGGCGCTCCAGTGGATAAGGGAGTACCTAAGCAATAGGAAGCAGAGAGTTACAGTGAGGGGTGAGACCTCAGACTGACGTGAAGTCACCAGTGGAGTCCCACAGGGCTCTGTACTTGGACCTATCCTGTTTCTGATATACGTAAATGATCTCCCAGAGGGTATAGACTCATTCCTCTCAATGTTTGCTGACGACGCCAAAATTATGAGAAGGATTAAAACAGAAGAGGACTGTTTGAAGCTTCAAGAAGACCTAGACAAGCTGAAGGAATGGTCGAAAAAATGGTTGTTAGAGTTTAACCCAACCAAATGTAATGTAATGAAGATAGGTGTAGGGAGTAGGAGGCCAGATACAAGGTATCATCTGGGAGAGGAAATTCTTCAGGAGTCAGAGAAAGAAAAAGACTTGGGGGTTGATATCACGCCAGACCTGTCTCCTGCAGCACATATCAAGAGGATAACATCAGCGGCATATGCCAGGCTGGCCAACATACGAACGGCCTTTAGAAACTTATGTAAGGAATCTTTCAGAACTTTATATACCACATATGTCAGACCAATCCTGGAGTATGGGGCTCCAGCATGGAGTCCCTATCTAGTCAAGCATAAGACTAAACTGGAAAAGGTTCAAAGGTTTGTCACCAGACTAGTACCTGAGCTGAGAGGTATGAGCTACGAGGAGAGACTACGGGAATTAAACCTCACTTCGCTGGAAGACAGAAGAGTTAGGGGGGACATGATCACCACATTAAGATTCTGAAGGGAATTGATAGGGTAGATAAAGACAGGCTCTTTAACACAAGGGGCACACGCACAAGGGGACACAGGTGGAAACTGAGTACCAAATGAGCCACAGAGATATTAGAAGGAACTTTTTTAGTGTCAGAGTGGTTGACAAATGGAATGCATTAGGAAGTGATGTGGTGGAGGCTGACTCCATACACAGTTTCAAGTGTAGATATGATAGAGCCCAATAGGCTCAGGAATCTGTACACCTGTTGATTGACGGTTGAGAGGCGGGACCAAAGAGCCAGAGCTCAACCCCCGCAAACACAACTAGGTGAGTAAACTAGGTGAGTACACACACACACACACACACACACACACACACACACACACACACACACACACACACACACAGTATGTAAGAATAATCACAAAATCACGTGGTTCAGTTATATGTAAGTATCCACATAGAAAAAATGAACTAAATTAATCCGAGAGCTTTCGTGATTCAACACATTTTCAAGGAATTCAGAAGCTCTATTTCTTGAAAATGTTTTGACTCACTAAAGCGCTCGGATTCACCCTTCCCAGCGAGGACACTTAACCTACATGACCTTGACACAGCATACAAACCTCCTCCCATTAACACTGAGCGAGTAGGTTCTTCAACCCACTCAACTGACGGTGAGTCAATCGTTTTGAGACACAGCCTTCAACTCCCATTCAGTCACTCTTAGGAACCTTAGGCCAGATTCACGAAAGCACTTACGAACCTGTACATCTTTTCTCTATTTGTGGCGGCTTTGTTTTCAATATTAAACAGTTAATGAGCTCCGAAGCACCAGGAGGCTGTGTATAACAATAACAACAGTTGAATGGGAAGTTTTCATGCTTGTAAACTGTTAATAAATGTAACCAAATCCGTCAAAGATTGAGGAAAGATGTACACGTTTGAAAGTGCTTGCGTAAGTGCTTTCGAGAATCTGGCCCCTTAACTTGTACTTCGGGGTCAAGATTCATCAAGCACCTGCGCGTCGACTTACGAACTACTTACGAACCGGGTTTGTTTACACATATAAAAAACAGTTTAAAAGCATCGAAACTTGCCAGTCAAATGTGTTATTGTTATAAAGAGCATCCCGGGCCTTCGGAGCTCATAAACTGTAAAATATAATATTAACTAAACCGCCAAAGTTTGAGAATAGATGGACAGGTTCGTAAGTTGATGCGTAAATGTTGTTGATTCCTCCTGGCCCTGTCCGGCATGTGTACTCTCACTTGTTCCACTCTCACTCACCCTTCACTCTCAATTAAATCATTCTCGATTGAACCTCTTCACTGTCAGCTCTCCCAGTAAACCTTCACTGTCAGCTCTCCCAGTTGAACCTTCACTCTCAATTAACTCATTCTCGATTGAACCCTCTTCACTGTCAGCTCTCCCAGTTAAACCTTCACTGTCAGCTCTCCCAGTTGAACCTTCACTGTCAGCTCTCTCAGTTGAACCTTCACTGTCAGCTCTCTCAGTTGAACCTTCACTGTCAGCTCTCCCAGTTGAACCTTCACTGTCAGCTCTCCCAGTTGAACCTTCACTGTCAGCTCTCACAGTTGAACCTTCACTGTCAGCTCTCCCAGTTGAACCTTCACTGTCAGCTCTCCCAGTTGAACCTTCACTGTCAGCTCTCCCAGTTGAACCTTCACTGTCAGCTCACCCAGTTGAACCTTCACTGTCAGCTCTCACAGTTAAACCTTCACTGTCAGCTCTCCTAGTTAAACCTTCACTGTCAGCTCTCCCAGTTGAACCTTCACTGTCAGCTCTCACAGTTAAACCTTCACTGTCAGCTCTCCCAGTTAAACCTTCACTGTCAGCTCTCTCAGTTGAACCTTCACTGTCAGCTCTCCCAGTTGAACCTTCACTGTCAGCTCTCCCAGTTGAACCATCACTGTCAGCTCTCTCAGTTGAACCTTCACTGTCAGCTCTCCCAGTTGAACCTTCACTGTCAGCTCTCCCAGTTGAACCTTCACTGTCAGCTCTCACAGTTGAACCTTCACTGTCAGCTCTCTCAGTTGAACCTTCACTGTCAGCTCTCCCAGTTGAACCATCACTGTCAGCTCTCTCAGTTGAACCTTCACTGTCAGCTCTCTCAGTTGAACCTTCACTGTCAGCTCTCTCAGTTGAACCTTCACTGTCAGCTCTCTCAGTTGAACCATCACTGTCAGCTCTCTCAGTTGAACCATCACTGTCAGCTCTCTCAGTTGAACCTTCACTGTCAGCTCTCACATTTGAACCTTCACTGTCAGCTCTCTCAGTTGAACCTTCACTGTCAGCTCTCTCAGTTGAACCTTCACTGTCAGCTCTCTCAGTTGAACCTTCACTGTCAGCTCTCCAGTTGAACCTTCACTGTCAGCTCTCTCAGTTGAACCATCACTGTCAGCTCTCTCAGTTGAACCATCACTGTCAGCTCTCTCAGTTGAACCTTCACTGTCAGCTCTCCCAGTTGAACCTTCACTGTCAGCTCTCTCAGTTGAACCATCACTGTCAGCTCTCTCAGTTGAACCATCACTGTCAGCTCTCTCAGTTGAACCTTCACTGTCAGCTCTCCCAGTTGAACCATCACTGTCAGCTCTCTCAGTTGAACCATCACTGTCAGCTCTCACAGTTAAACCTTCACTGTCAGCTCTCCCAGTTGAACCTTCACTGTCAGCTCTCCCAGTTGAACCTTCACTGTCAGCTCTCTCAGTTGAACCTTCACTGTCAGCTCTCTCAGTTGAACCATCACTGTCAGCTCTCTCAGTTGAACCTTCACTGTCAGCTCTCTCAGTTGAACCTTCACTGTCAGCTCTCCCAGTTGAACCTTCACTGTCAGCTCTCTCAGTTGAACCATCACTGTCAGCTCTCCCAGTTAAACCTTCACTGTCAGCTCTCCCAGTTGAACCTTCACTGTCAGCTCTCACAGTTGAACCTTCACTGTCAGCTCTCCCAGTTGAACCTTCACTGTCAGCTCTCGGAGTTGAACCATCACTGTCAGCTCTCGGAGTTGAACCATCACTGTCAGCTCTCCCAGGTGAACCATCACTGTCAGCTCTCGGAGTTGAACCTTCACTGTCAGCTCTCCCAGTTGAACCATCACTGTCAGCTCTCCCAGTTGAACCATCACTGTCAGCTCTCACAGTTGAACCATCACTGTCAGCTCTCCCAGGTGAACCATCACTGTCAGCTCTCCCAGGTGAACCATCACTGTCAGCTCTCACAGTTGAACCATCACTGTCAGCTCTCCCAGTTGAACCATCACTGTCAGCTCTCCCAGTTGAACCATCACTGTCAGCTCTCACAGTTGAACCATCACTGTCAGCTCTCCCAGGTGAACCATCACTGTCAGCTCTCCCAGTTGAACCATCACTGTCAGCTCTCCCAGTTGAACCATCACTGTCAGCTCTCCCAGGTGAACCATCACTGTCAGCTCTCCCAGGTGAACCATCACTGTCAGCTCTCCCAGGTGAACCATCACTGTCAGCTCTCCCAGTTGAACCATCACTGTCAGCTCTCTCAGTTGAACCTTCACTGTCAGCTCTCCCAGGTGAACCATCACTGTCAGCTCTCCCAGGTGAACCTTCACTGTCAGCTCTCCCAGTTGAACCATCACTGTCAGCTCTCCCAGTTGAACCTTCACTGTCAGCTCTCCCAGTTGAACCATCACTGTCAGCTCTCCCAGGTGAACCATCACTGTCAGCTCTCCCAGTTGAACCTTCACTGTCAGTTCTCTCAGTTGAACCATCACTGTCAGCTCTCTCAGTTGAACCTTCACTGTCAGCTCTCACAGTTGAACCTTCACTGTCAGCTCTCCCAGTTGAACCATCACTGTCAGCTCTCAGAGTTGAACCATCACTGTCAGCTCTCAGAGTTGAACCATCACTGTCAGCTCTCCCTGTTGAACCTTCACTGTCAGCTCTCCCAGTTGAACCATCACTGTCAGCTCTCCCAGTTGAACCATCACTGTCAGCTCTCCCAGTTGAACCATCACTGTCAGCTCTCCCAGTTGAACCTACACTGTCAGCTCTCGGAGTTGAACCTTCACTGTCAGCTCTCAGAATTGAACCTTCACTGTTTTATCTGTTGAGTTAAGCCTGGTGGCTGGTACTCATCAGTGGGACCTCTGTACCACATATACCAATGTATGTCTCTTCATTAGTAACGCATTGGTATCCTCCAACTTTGGTACCGTCCTTTTTATAGAGGTACCAACATCTCCCCCCCCCCTTCCCACATTAATATCTTCCTTGGTACCCCCTCCTGTAGCGGTGCTGCCGTCTCTCCTCCCATGTTGGTACTTGGGACCCCTTCCTGTAGTGGTACTTCCCTTGTCTCCAATCTTACGTAAATACCTTGTAGTGTACCGTCTTACGCTGGTACTGGTCTCTGTGTCAGCGGTACCACTCCGGCCCTCGGGTATTGGTACCCCCTGATACTGTAACACTGGGGCGGCTCCTCTACTCTCCAAGTCACATAAAATTATAGATTCTGAAGCCTATCATTATTTCCCCTCCCTCTCCCTCCCTATCATTGTCTTGCCCTTCCTCCTCTCCCTCTCTATCATTGTCTTGCCCT
>WNGS01152385.1:24636-36230 GCA_020271785.1 Procambarus virginalis
ACACCACCACCACTAGCCCTCTACACCACCACCACCAACCCTCTCCACCACCACCACCAACCCTCTCCACCACCACCACCAGCCCTCTACACCACCACCACCAGCCCTCTACACCACCACTACCAGCCCTCTACAACACCATAACCAGCCCTCTACACCACCACACCAGCCCTCTACACCACCAACCCTCTACACCACCACCACCAGCCCTCTAAACCACCATCACCAGCCCTCTACACTACCACACCAGCCCTCTACACCACCACCACCAGCCCTCTCCACCACCACCACCAGCCCGCACACACTACAGCCCTCTACAAAAACCATCACCAGCCCTCTACACCCCACCACCAGCCCTCTACACACCACCACCACCCTCTACACACCCCGTCATCAGCCCTCTACACCACCATCACCAGCCCTCTACACACCATCACCAGCCCTCTACACCACCACCATCATCGCCCTCTACACCACCACCACCAGCCCTCTACACCACCACCAGCCCTCTACGCCACCACACACCAGCAGTCAAGTCATTTTCTGTAACACGAGAAAAAGTTTATTTTCAGTAAGAGAACCCCACCTAGAGGCTAGAGTGAGGAGATGTGTTGTCCCAAGGTGCAGGATAGAGAGTGTAATGCTAGGCTGTCACCCAGCCCGCTATATACCTCCCACTACCCTACACTCCAGGTGCCAACACAACAATTACCATATCTCTCCCGGCGTCTCCCACACTCTTGTAATCGCCAAAACCATTTCCTTGTCTCTCATTGGAAAATGTTGGCGTACCGTAGACGATGTTTGACGGCCTGGTTCTGCTGAGACAAGTGGTGGAGTTGAGGAGACTAGCTCTATGGAAGCCCAACCTGAGGTGGCCGTGGTTAGTCCATGTACTTCCTCGCTTCAGTAAACAAAGTCCGGCAGGCTGAAGCCGGTTGAGGGTCAGTCACTGGGAAGGTTAACACAGGTGGGGACCGCTGGCTGTGGGCTCCTCGTCATTACCAATATATATCAACTTAACTACATATTATTTAACAATTATTGATTACGAATTATTCTGGTTATGGAGTAACTAGATTCATTCCAGCCAGCAATAAACCACAGGCTGACAAATAGCAAACATTCAATATAGACTAATTGGTACAGATTTATGCACAGCTTAGATCAGACAGGGATGGTATACGTGTCTGGAAGACTGAAAACTGTACGGAGCTTTTGTGAGGACTGTCAAATATTTTGAAGTGAGGTAAGCATTAAAAGATTTTTATAATCTTTGGAAATTTGTTGTCATCATTTTAGTATTTTTGTTCTGGAGAACACTAGGAAAGGCGCGAGAATCCTACGGCAGTAAAACACTGATTCTAATGGCACATTGTGGGTTACGACAGGGACATAAAGGCGAGGAGCTGCGACAACACAAAGCAATATGCATGTTAGAGCCTTGTAGGAGGTGAGAATGTTGATGTGTGTGTGGTGTGTGTGTGTGTGTGTGTGTGTTGTGTGTGTGTGTGTGTGTGTGTGTGTGTGTGTGTTGTGTGTGTGTGTGTGTGTGTGTGTGTGTGTGTGTGTGTGTGTGGTGTGTGTGTGTGTGTGTGTGTGTGTGTGTGTGTGTGTGGGTGTGGTGTGTGTGTGGTGTGTGTGTGGGTGTGTGTGTGTGTGTTGTGTGTGGTGTGTGTGTGTGTGTGTGTGTGTGGGTGTGTGGTGTGTGTGTGTGTGTGTGTGTGTGTGTGTGGTGTGTGGTGTGTGTGTGTGTGTGTGTGTGTGTGTGTGTGTGGTGTGTGTGTGTGTGGGTGTGGTGTGTGTGTGTGTGTGGTGTGTGTGTGTGTGTGTGTGTGTGTGTGGGTGTGTGTGTGTGTGTGTGTGTGTGTGTGTGTGTTGTGTGTGGTGTGTGTGTGTGTGTGTGAGAGAGAGAGAGAGAGGAGACACTCCTAACGTGAGGACACTTCAAATGTCGTTGCCAACTAAGAGTGGTGTAAACAGATACAAGTCACGTCGAACACAAGTCAGCGTTTCACACATCCTGACTTGGCTTCATTGAAAGCTTCAGGGCCCCTCGAGGATTCAGTTGAACCCCAGGGGTTCATTTCTTTTGGAGCGTGACGTTGTTAAATAGTGTATAAGGCATGTGCTTGGGAGTACCCAGTGTGCAGGTTCGAATCCTGACCATGACTCCAATTGCTTTTCGCAGACTGTGATTTCGTTGTACATAAATGTATGAGAAAATACAGATTATATACATGCAGTACGCTAACATTAATGAACCAGCCCGTCCTCTCCAGCGTTCACAGCGCCACTAAACTGACGTGCTACATTATCTGAGCCTAACCTAACCCAGGACCCACAAATAGAAAACGGGACATCATGTCAAATTTGCGAGCCGCTATGATTTTTAGCTCAGTTTTTTCCCCTTAGTGGATTTATACGTCATAATGCGATGTAGCATAACAAGAGGACGGGTCGGATGCGCGCGTCCTTGCGGCGCCGCGCAGCATCATGGTGAGTTGACAAATAAATAGTTGGGTGTCAATAAAAACCGTCGGGTCCATGGTTCGAGCCCCCATACACCCCCAGGTGAATGGAAACTTCAATGTCAGTGTCACTTTAGAGGGTTTGAATTTGATAACTTGAGCATAAACTTTGACCGCCAAATTTTGATTAGTAACGACTCTGAAGTAGCACACAGTAACTTAGAATCTAATTCATTCACCCACCAGTTGAAAGCCGAAATTTAATAATAAGGTTGAAATTACTGGAGTAAAAGCTGGTCTAATAACCCCTTGAACTTTTGTCTTCTGAAGATATGTCTGAGAAACAGTATTATTATTATTATTATTATTATTATTATTATTATTATTATTATTATTATTATTGAGAAAATCCACTAGGGCTGTGAGGTGGCGGGAAGGGGAATTATTAGGGAAAGCGCCAAGCCATTACGACTATATAGCACTGGGTCAGGATAAGGATTTGGGATGGAACGGAGGGAAGGAATGGTGCCCAACCTCTTGAACAGACGGGGATTGAACGCCGACCTGCAAGAAGCAAGACCGTTGCTCTACAGTCTCCAGCCCAAGAGGTTAGGAGGTGGCGGGAACCAACGACCAAAGACTGCCAGCCGCACGGATTTATTGGACTTTCTCATTGATAGATATCATGTTACTGGGATTTATCTGTTTGTGATTATTGTGATTATTATTATTATTATTATTATTATTATTATTATTATTATTATTATTATTAAATCTGAACGCTGTAGCCTATCTGATTTTCAGAAATTTGCAAAGATTTGAACTGTGTTTGTGCAAAAATATGATATAATTTGTGCAAAATGATATAAGTTTCATTAATGTGTTCCTCTTCTATAAGTCTACCATAGGATTAGTGTACTACAAATAAAGTATTAACACAAACCAGAAACCTTTAATCGTTATCTTAAGTTTTGATTACAACTGTGAATGTTGAGAATATGTTTATGATTTCCTGTTGCTGGGGATCAGAAGCTCGTTAGGTTTGTCGAGGTCCCCCTTAGCCAACCACTGACCTTCCCCTGGAGGTAACTCAACACTTGTCTAACTCCTGGGCACCTGCCCGCGACTCTAACGCGGGTCCATCTGGTTGTGAGCCGACTGCCCAACAGATCACTACAAACTTTACACGTCAATGTTAACGGTGACCAATGAGTGTTCAGCCTTGACGCTGATCGAGTGAGACGATGTGATAGTTGTCCTCATACACCTGCAGGTACCATGTACTGAAGAGCTCCTTCAACACCTGCAGGCACCAGTACTGAAGAGCTCCTTCAACACCTGCAGGTACCATGTACTGAAGAGCTCCTTCAACACCTGCAGGTACCATGTACTGAAGAGCTCCTTCAACACCTGCAGGTACCATGTACTGAAGAGCTCCTTCAACACCTGCAGGCACCAGTACTGAAGAGCTCCTTCAACACCTGCAGGCACAAGCACTAAAAAGCTCCTTCAACACCTGCAGGCACCAGTACTGAAGAGCTCCTTCAACACCTGCAGGTACCAGCACTAAAGAGTTCCTTCAACACCTGCAGGCACCAGTACTGAAGAGCTCCTTCAACACCTGCAGGCACCAGTACTGAAGAGCTCCTTAAACACCTGCAGGCACCAGTACTGAAGAGCTCCTTCAACACCTGCAGGCACCAGTACTGAAGAGCTCCTTCAACACCTGCAGGCACCAGTACTGAAGAGCTCCTTCAACACCTGCAGGCACCAGTACTGAAGAGCTCCTTCAACACCTGCAGGCACCAGCACTAAAGAGCTCCTTCAATACCTGCAGGCACCAGCACTAAAGAGCTCCTTCAATACCTGCAGGCACCAGTACTGAAGAGTTCCTTCAACACCTGCAGGCACCAGCACTAAAGAGCTCCTTCAACACCTGCAGGCACCAGTACTGAAGAGTTCCTTCAACACCTGCAGGCACCAGTACTGAAGAGCTCCTTCAACACCTGCAGGCACCAGCACTAAAGAGCTCCTTCAACACCTGCAGGCACCAGCACTAAAGAGCTCCTTCAACACCTGCAGGCACCAGTACTGAAGAGCTCCTTCAACACCTGCAGGCACCAGTACTGAAGAGCTCCTTCAACACCTGCAGGCACCAGCACTAAAGAGCTCCTTCAACACCTGCAGGCACCAGCACTGAAGAGCTCCTTCAACACCTGCAGGCACCAGTACTGAAGAGTTCCTTCAACACCTGCAGGCACCAGCACTAAAGAGCTCCTTCAACACCTGCAGGCACCAGCACTAAAGAGCTCCTTCAACACCTGCAGGCACCAGCACTAAACAGCTCCTTCAACACCTGCAGGCACCAGCACTAAAGAGCTCCTTCAACACCTGCAGGCACCAGTACTGAAGAGCTCCTTCAACACCTGCAGGTACCAGCACTAAAGAGTTCCTTCAACACCTGCAGGCACCAGTACTGAAGAGCTCCTTCAACACCTGCAGGCACCAGTACTGAAGAGCTCCTTAAACACCTGCAGGCACCAGTACTGAAGAGCTCCTTCAACACCTGCAGGCACCAGTACTGAAGAGCTCCTTCAACACCTGCAGGCACCAGTACTGAAGAGCTCCTTCAACACCTGCAGGCACCAGCACTAAAGAGCTCCTTCAATACCTGCAGGCACCAGCACTAAAGAGCTCCTTCAATACCTGCAGGCACCAGTACTGAAGAGTTCCTTCAACACCTGCAGGCACCAGCACTAAAGAGCTCCTTCAACACCTGCAGGCACCAGTACTGAAGAGTTCCTTCAACACCTGCAGGCACCAGTACTGAAGAGCTCCTTCAACACCTGCAGGCACCAGCACTAAAGAGCTCCTTCAACACCTGCAGGCACCAGCACTAAAGAGCTCCTTCAACACCTGCAGGCACCAGTACTGAAGAGCTCCTTCAACACCTGCAGGCACCAGTACTGAAGAGCTCCTTCAACACCTGCAGGCACCAGCACTAAAGAGCTCCTTCAACACCTGCAGGCACCAGCACTAAAGAGCTCCTTCAACACCTGCAGGCACCAGCACTGAAGAGCTCCTTCAACACCTGCAGGCACCAGTACTGAAGAGTTCCTTCAACACCTGCAGGCACCAGCACTAAAGAGCTCCTTCAACACCTGCAGGCACCAGCACTAAAGAGCTCCTTCAACACCTGCAGGCACCAGCACTAAAGAGCTCCTTCAACACCTGCAGGCACCAGCACTAAAGAGCTCCTTCAACACCTGCAGGCACCAGCACTAAAGAGCTCCTTCAACACCTGCAGGCACCAGCACTAAAGAGCTCCTTCAACACCTGCAGGCACCAGTACTGAAGAGCTCCTTCAACACCTGCAGGCACCAGCACTAAACAGCTCCTTCAACACCTGCAGGCACCAGCACTAAACAGCTCCTTCAACACCTGCAGGTACCATCAACATTGTAACCATCTATAGTACACGTGCTCATCCATATCACTGTAACAATCTTCACTACCAGGGCACTGCCAGGTTCCCATGCACAACCATCATCATCATCATCATCATCATCATCATCATCATCATCACTTCCTTTCCCTCTCACCATCTTTCCCTACCTTACACAGAGGGGATCGACCAGCCTATGACCATCCTCGAACACTTACCTGTCACACTGCAAAGTTGGATGAGGCTAGCCCTAAGTGACAGGGCCTCCAGCCTCAAACAGAAATGAGACAGATAAACATTCTGCTTTTTTTTTGTTAGATATAGATATACAGAGTTTTATTTTGTCCTGGACTATATTAAGCTCACACTGTGTTCTTAGATCGTATTTTAATAAACAGTTTGGTTAAGTTTGGGAGGTCTTAGTGGCGTATATTTATTTCGAGACGGCTACGTGGGTGGAGCGTTGAGAGGCGCGCTCCCAGCAGCCAGGGCGGGTAGGTGGAATGTTACACCGATGGTTGATAACTAAGGTGACGCCCGCCGCCCGTCTCCCACCCCCGCCCGCCGCCCGTTCCCCACCCCCGCCCGCCGCCCGTCTCCCACCCCCGCCCGCCGCCCGTCTCCCACCCCCGCCCGCCGCCCGTCTCCCACCCCCGCCCGGCGCCTACCGTCACCGTCTCCACCCACCCCTCCGCCTGTCTCCCATCCCGCTGCTTGTAACTCTTCCAGTAAAGAGTCACTTTTTTTTTTATCTTTTTCTTCTGTCCCTGAAGATAAGAGGTGAGACCCGAGGCTGCAAAAAAGGATAAACTTCCCGGACTTGCGGGTGTCGTCCCCCTGGTGGCAGAATTGTGAACTTGTCCTTATTGTAACACGTTGTTGAGGGTTGGTGTGGCCTGGGGTACTGTCCAGCCTGTACTCCTGTACTCTGGGGTACTGTCCAGCCTGTACTCCTGTACTGTGGGGTACTGTCCAGCCTGTACTCCTGTACCCTGGGGTACTGTCCAGCCTGTACTCCTGTACTCTGGGGTACTGCCCAGCCTGTACTCCTGTACTGTGGGGTACTGTCCAGCCTGTACTCCTGTACTGTGGGGTACTGTCCAGCCTGTACTCCTGTACTCTGGGGTACTGTCCAGCCTGTACTCCTGTACTGTGGGGTACTGTCCAGCCTGTACTCCTGTACCCTGGGGTACTGTCCAGCCTGTACTCCTGTACTCTGGGGTACTGCCCAGCCTGTACTCCTGTACTGTGGGGTACTGTCCAGCCTGTACTCCTGTACTCTGGGGTACTGTCCAGCCTGTACTCCTGTACTCTGGGGTACTGTCCAGCCTGTACTCCTGTACTCTGGGGTACTGCCCAGCCTGTACTCCTGTACTCTGGGGTACTGTCCAGCCTGTACTCCTGTACCCTGGGGTACTGTCCAGCCTGTACTCCTGTACCCTGGGGTACTGTCCAGTCTGTACTCTGGTACTCTGGGGTACTGTCCAGCCTGTACTCCTGTACTCTGGGGTACTGTCCAGCCTGTACTCCTGTACTCTGGGGTACTGTCCAGCCTGTACTCCTGTACTCTGGGGTACTGTCCAGCCTGTACTCCTGTACTCTGGGGTACTGTCCAGCCTATACTCCTGTACCCTGGGGTACTGTCCAGCCTGTACTCCTGTACTCTGGGGTACTGTCCAGCCTGTACTCCTGTACTCTGGGGTACTGTCCAGCCTGTACTCCTGTACCCTGGGGTACTGTCCAGCCTGTACTCCGGTACTCTGGGGTACTGTCCCGCCTGTACTCCTGTACTCTGGGGTACTGTCCAGCCTGTACTCCTGTACTCTGGGGTACTGTCCAGCCTGTACTCCTGTACTCTGGGGTACTGTCCAGCCTGTACTCCTGTACTCTGGGGTACTGTCCAGCCTGTACTCCTGTACCCTGGGGTACTGTCCAGTCTGTACTCCGGTACTCTGGGGTACTGTCCCGCCTGTACTCCTGTACCATGGGTACTGTCCAGCCTGTACTCCGGTACTCTGGGGTACTGTCCAGCCTGTACTCCTGTACTCTGGGGTACTCTCCAGCCTGTACTCCTGTACTCTGGGGTACTGTCCAGCCTGTACTCCTGTACTCTGGGGTACTGTCCAGCCTGTACTCCTGTACTCTGGGGTACTGTCCAGCCTGTACTCCTGTACTCTGGGGTACTGTCCAGCCTGTACTCCTGTACTCTGGAGTACCGTCCCACACTGGCTAACTTGACTTGTTTCAGAGGAACTGAAACATTTCTGGATGTAACGAGTAGTTCCTGTAGTACAGTCGGGTTCATTCTCTCCTCACAATCAATAATCCCGGGCGGGACAGAAATGGTTGGGCGCGTTTGCTTAGCCTCGTTGGCCTAAGTTCTAGGGAGGGGGGGTACTAATTAGACCCCGCTCGATACGCTTAAATACGGGGTTTCCAGACTCCCATCAACGGGAATAATAATAATAATAATAAATAATCATAATAATATTTTTATTAAGGTAAGAGTACATACATAGAAAATTAGTTACAGGCAGAATGTTTGATTTCTAGATATAGCTTGTATATACTTAGTCTACAGACACAAGCACAGCAAACATATTGTTGTACTAGATGACACAAGCCCAGCCCGACACAGCCTCACCCAACACAGCCCAGCCCGACACAGCCTGACCCAACACAGCCCCGCCCGACCCAGCCTCACCCAACACAGCCCCGCCCGACCCAGCCTCACCCAACACAGCCCCGCCCGACCCAGGAAGCAGCCCGTACCAGCTGTCTTAATCCCAGGTACCTATTCACCGCTAGGTAACAGAGGCATCAAGGTGAAAGAAACTGCCCATTTGTTTCCGCCTCCACCGGGGATCGAACCCGGATCCTCAGGACTCCGCAGCGTTGTCCACTCAGCTGTCAGGCCCTCTCAAGATAGCATCTGCAGCACCACCATTAACCGCAGTTAATGCGGTTATGGTGGTGCTGCAGGTAAGAGCTCCCAAGCTCCTACCATCTGTTTATACTCTCACTCTCTGTTTCCGCCTCCCCCCCCCCCCCACACCCTGCATTCCCACCCGGCCCTCCCTTCCGCCCCTCCACCTCCCCATCCCCATGCCACCCCCCCATCACCCCCACCCCCAACATATCTCCCCCCCCCACTCCTACCCTCCAAGCCACCCCACCCTCCCTGCCCCCCCCCCCTTCCATGGATTCTTATATAACAGCTCACATCATGGTTTTATTAGAACTGTTACATGACTTATTCATAATATGGGGCCGCAAAAAATGTCCTTATATATATGTATTATACCTAAGGCTATATTATCTCGTTATCAACGTGCCATTTAAAGGTCTTATTAATTACAATAAAATGGCATGTGATTGGGCAAGACGTTGTGAGCGCAGTTTACTTGTCGCGAGCAGCGAGTGGTGATGAAGGAAGGTGTGGCTGGACGGAGGGTGGAGGACTACCCGGTGGGCGTGGGTGGGAGACGGGCGGCGGGCGGGGGTGGGAGACGGGCGGCGGGCGGGGGTGGGAGACGGGCGGCGGGCGTGGGTGGCACCTACAGGGGGTTCTCCTCCTCGGCCACACTGTGCATACAACACAGGCACCGTAATGGCCCAAACACTCTGAGCATGGTCTCGACTGGAGTATGGTCCAGGACGGACCGAAACGGCGTCGTCCCTTCATTTTCTAGTGTGTGGATTGGTCAACATACTTCAGCCACGTTATTGTGACTCCTCGTCGCCTCTCACAGGTCCGTCATGACAACATTAGAAGGAAAGGTCACATCAGAGGCAGTCTTATATGAACTAGAGTGGCATAGTGGTGAGGGGGACCTAGGCGTAGTGGTGCTAGGTGTGGCCAGAGGGAAAATTCAGGTATCTGTATTTTCTCAGCAAGCTAATGTAATTTTGTCATTATCTACACACACACACACACACACACACACACATACACACAGGGGGCCAGGTAGCCTGGTGGATAGCGTGCAGGATTCGTAATTCTGTGGCGCGGGTTCGATTCCCGCACCCGGCAGAAACAAATGGGCAAAGTTTCTTTCACCCTGAATGCCCCTGTTACCTAGCAGTAAATAGGTACCTGGGAGTTAGTCAGCTGTCACGGGCTGCTTCCTGGGGTGTGTGTGTGTGTGTGTGTGGTGTGGGAAAAAAAAAAAAAAAAAAAAAAAGTAGTTAGTAAACAGTTGATTGACAGTTGAGAGGCGGGCCGAAAGAGCAAAGCTCAACCCCCGTAAAATACAACTAAGTGAATACAACAACTAAGTGAATACACACACACACACACACAGGGGCCTCACGGCTGAGTGGAAAACGCTCTGAGGTCGTAGTTCTAAGGGCCCGGGTTCTATTCCCGGCCGATGCGGAAACAAATGGACAGTTTCTTTCACTCCGATGGGTGAAAGATTTCTTTCTGGTCAAGATTCTAGAATTTCTTTCACCCTGATTCTTTCAATGCTAGGTGTTCACCTAGTTAGCTGATATCACAACTTCTAATGCTAGGTGTTCACCTAGCATTGAATAGGTACCTAGGAGTTAAATGCTTCCTGGGGACATATGTGTGTGTGTGTGTGTGTGTGTGTGTGTGTGTGTGTGTGTGTGTGTGTGTGTGTGTGTGTGTGTGTGTGTGTGTGTGTGTTAGAGATAAATAAATGTAGTACACATAATAGAGGAAAAATAGATCGGTTAGAAAGGCGGGGCCCAAGAGCTAAAAGATTGCTTCTACAGGCACAAATAGTATATATATATACACTCTATCTCTTCTCTCTCTCTCTCTCTCTCTCTCTCTCTCTCTCTCTCTCTCTCTCTCTCTCTGCCTCCGTCTTTTTCTTTGTTGCTGCTGTAAGAACATGGAAGGGTGTTAGAAGTTCTCAGGAATTAGCACCAGACGTTCCTCCTCGTCTTAAAGGGCGTCATTACGCCACAGACAGACCGCTCCTGTGCCAGGTAAGTCCACTACGGGCTCACCATAGCCCGTGCTACTTGGAACTTGTTCCGAGTAGCTGAATCTATAACAACAACAACAACAGCCACAGACAGGCAGTTCTCGTGTAACAACACAAGGCTCCACAAACTGTCTTGAGATTTATTTTCCTTAATACACCGGTCTTTCTTCCTTTAAAACGATGATAAATAATTGCCTAAGGAAGGAAGGCCATTAGTGTCCGCTGGTAGACGTGATGGTTTCAAGTTCAAGTATGTTTAATGAGATAAGAAAGAAATACATCTCAAAGGGATAGAGTAGCTTAGGCTATTTCTACCCACCTTCCCTAGACTGATGGATGATTGGACAAGACGTAAAAAACGTGTTGTTGGAGTGGTCCAGAGAGACGGTGGAGGGACGGGGGTCGAGGCTCCCGGGGCTGGCAGCCGCCTCTACTGGACTATGACGTTGACGTCTTTGTACCAGACTAAACATAGTATTTATATACAGTTTTACACGGCGTAAATTATAGATTCATAGTTGGCAAGATTTGTGATAAATGTTAAGTTATGGTAATGATCATGTAATGACCAACCACATACTAGATGATGGAGAGACGACGACGTTTCGGTTCGTCCTGGACACACAAATCGACTTGATATTGGTCCAGACGGACCGAAACGTCGTCGTCTCGTCATCTTCTGGTGTTGGTCTGACCATCATATCTTCAGTCACGTTATTG
>WNGS01152387.1:0-10937 GCA_020271785.1 Procambarus virginalis
ACTGTCGTAGTGCCCTCATGGTTCCAGGGTCCTTTAATCCTGTCCATCCGGTGGTCATCGAGATTCAACATTGGCGGTTTCTTATTTCTAGTAAATTTAAATCAGTAGAGTTTTGTTGGGTTCCCAGCCATATTGGTGTTTCTTTCAATGAGCGTGCGGATGCTGCCGCTAAGGAAGCTATCCGTTCTTGTCCCATCTCCCGTAAAGGTATTCCTTATTCCGACTTTTATCCTGTTATTCATTCCTCCATCCTTGCCCATTGGCAGGGTTATTGGTCCTCTGTGGTTCGTAACAAGCTGTGTACTCTCAAACGTAGTGTGTCCCCGTGGCCTTCCTCCTACCACCGTAACCGGAGGTGGGAAACTGCTTTGTCACGGCTGTGGGTTGGCCATACTCGCTTAACCCACGGTCACTTAATGGAGTGCCGCCCTGCTCCTTATTGTCCGAATTGCGTTGTCCCTCTTACGGTTGTGCATGTCCTTCTTGAATGTCCTGACTTCCGGAACGAGCGTGTGTCTTGCTTTCCGACCGTCCCTCGCGGTCACTTGTCCCTCGATAGAGTTCTAGGTGAATCGGATACTTTTGATATCGTTCGCCTCATGTGTTTTTGTTCTCTTATTGGCATTCTTGGTGATATTTAACGCCCTCTGATTATTTCACACTTTGATGGTGCTACATAGCCTTCCCGGTTTGGTGCCTTCTTTTGATAATTACCTTACCTAAATACAGCAATGCTATTCCTAGAAAAATCCATTCCCATTAAATTGTGAAATTGTTGTGGCGGGTCAAATTTCTTTTGCTATCGTGTATTTTAGTCACTTGTTTTACCAATTACCTTTAAAAAACTACTAAATTATTTGGATATACCCAGTTTTTAAGTGCATTATAGTCTAGCATATGCTTCCTGCCACACGGTACAATGTGATGTACAAACCCTGTCAGTTCACATTAAGGAACTACATGTAGTAGATTCCTGCTCTAAGGTCTTGATCAGACATAATTAACCTCTATATGGTTTCCAGGGTTCCTTGTGAGCAGACAATGTGTTTTTGTGATGTCATGTTAATGTGATAGTTTAAAAGCATTGTAAGATGTATTTTTGTAATTGCTACACATTGCTGGCTGGTATAGTGTAGATATAAATTGATTTAGAATGTAAACATCATAGTCTTTAGCATTGACGGCCGGCATGTAGCCAGCAGGCCTGTAAGTGCTTCACTAAAATTCTTTGTCTTAGATTTAAGTAAAACATCAAATACCTTTTCAAAGTATGATGGAAGACTACTTAATTCTAGCAAGGTTTAATTCAACAAAGTTTTCGATTGGGCGGCAGAAAATAACATGATGTTTAACAGTGATAAATTTCAGGTACTCAGGTACGGCAAAAATGAGGATCTGAAACATAATACAGGGTACAAAACACAATCGAATCTTCCCATAGTAGAAAAACAGCATGTTAAGGATTTGGGAATAATGATGTCTGACGATCTAACGTTTAGGGAACATAACCAAGCAAATATCGCGTCAGCCAGAAAAATGATCGGATGGATTACGAGAACTTTCAAATCCAGGGATCCCATCACAATGGTTGTACTCTTCAAGTCACTTGTGTTGTCCCGTCTCGAGTACTGCTCAGTACTCACTTGCCCCTTCAGAGCAGGAGAGATTGCTGAAATAGAGGGAATACAGAGAACATATACGGCACGCATAGACGAGATAAAACACCTAAATTATTGGGATCGTCTCAAAGCTCTCCAAATGTACTCTCTAGAAAGGAGACGAGAGAGATACCAAATAATATACACATGGAAAATACTGGAGGGCCAGGTCCCAAATCTACACAGTAAAATAACAACGTACTGGAGTGAACGATATGGAAGAAAATGCAAAATTGAACCAGTGAAGAGCAGAGGTGCCATAGGCACAATCAGAGAGCACTGTATAAACATCAGAGGTCCGCGGCTGTTCAACGTCCTCCCAGCGACTATAAGAAATATTGCCGGAACCGTGGACATCTTCAAGAGAAAACTGGACTGTTTTCTAAGAGAAGTTCCGGATCAGCCGGGCTGTGGTGGGTATGTGGCCCTGTGGGCCGCTCCAAGCAACAGCCTGGTGGACCAAACTCACAAGTCGAGCCTGGCCTCGGGCCGGGCTTGGGGAGCAGAATAACTCCCAGAACCCCATCAAGCAGGTATCAAGCAGGTATCAAGGTTGTGTATTGGCCATACTCGCTTAACCCATGGTCACTTGATGGAGCACCGCCCTGCTCCTTATTGTCCTAATTGCATTGTCCCTCTTACGGTCGTGCATGTCCTTCTTGAATGTCCTGACTTCCAGAACGAGCGTGTGTCTTGCTTTCCGACCGCCCCTCGCAGTCACTTGTCCCTCAATAGAATTCTTGGTGACTCATACTTTTGATATTGTTCGCCTTATGCGTTTCTGTTCTCGTATTGGCTTCCTTGGTGATATTTAGCGCCCTCTGATTATTCCGCACATTTGATGGTGCTACATAACCTTCCCAGTTTGGTGTCTTCTTTTGATAATTACTGTACTTACGTACTACCAATCACCACCACCACACCTAACCGAAAACCCCCTAACACATCAACCCTCCCCCAATCAACAGGCAAAATAATAACCCTCAAATGCCTGCCTGCCTGCCTGCCTGCCAATACTAACGGCCTTCTCAGAAAGAAAATCTCTTTGTATCTGTATTACTTGATGAAATGTATGATTCTAATAATGAAAATAAATTTGTATGTCAGTTGTATGAGCATAATGACCAATATGCACTTGATATGAATGAATTAAATAGTGTAGTTTTGAGTAATGAGGTTGTAGACACATTAAGCGGATATGATATTCGACGCATCCAGAACTGATGATTTTTGGTTTAGTTTGAAATGCACCACTACCAGCACCACCACCATTGCTTCCCTAGAGCCTAAAGGTCTGGTAAAAGGAGTTAATATGTATGTCATCTATAAAACAAAAGAATGAACAAAAACACACACACACACACACTTTGTCATCTAACCCGAAGTTGGTGCAAAACGCAGTTGATCGGAGTAAGTCCCTGATCATTTTTGGTTGCAAAGAAAAGGAGATAACATCTAGGTCAGAAAGAGCTGTAGAAGAAGCAAAAGTAGTAGATAAAATTGTTGGCCTCATGGAAGATCTTACAACCATAGAGAATGTGTGCGACTACAGGAGAATAGGCAGATATGTAAAAGGGAAAGATTGACCTTTGAGGATCACCCTAAATGGTGCCAAACAGATGGAAGAAGTACTAAGGAATGCTAAAAAATTACAAAGTGATGAGGATGGGAAAGTGTGGTCATTAAGACAAGATCTTTCAAAAGAAGATAGAGAAGCTGAAACTGAACCTCACTGAGGCAAAATGTTTAAATGAGAGCAGGAATGAAAAAGAAATCAATTCTTTTTTTCTACAAAGTGATAGGGGTAGGCAGACCAGTAAAGTGGTACATAAAGGCAAACCAACAAAATCATTAGAGAAAGGGGGAGTGAAAAATAAGAAGAGGGGGAACAAGTTCCTGAAGATTGCATACACCAACATAGATGGAGTAAGATCAAAGATACTGGAGTTAAGTGATGTAATACAGCTGCAGACACCAGACATTGTTGCACTCACGGAGACAAAACTTGAAGATGGCATTTTAAATGAGGTCATATTCCCAAGGGGCTACTCAATTTGGAGACGGGACAGAAAAATTAGGAAAGGTGGTGGCATTGCTGTGCTGGTGAAAGAACATCTAAAGGTGAACGAAATAATGACTACCAATCCACAAGAAGTTGACATAATAGCACTAGAGATCTGCCATGAGGATGATAAACTAATGATCATAAATGCATATAGTCCACCGCTAAGCAGCACATGGTCAAAGGAGGAGCTAGATAGTAAACGAGAAGGTCTTAAAACAATAATGAGAGATCATAGCGAGAGCAGACAACGATAGTTCACGACTGTTGATAGTCGGCGACTTCAACTTGAAATCTATAGACTGGGAAGCATATGAAGCTAAAACAGAAGATTTCTGGACCTGTAAATTTGTAGACCTCATCCTGGAAACATTCTTGTATCAACATGTTAAACAAGCTACGAGGATGAGGGAAGGGGACGTTCCCTCCATGCTAGATTTGATATTTACCAGGAAGGAGGAAGAAATATTTGACATTCAGTACCTTCCTCCCTTAGGTAAAAGTGACCATGTCTTTTTGGGAATAAAGTATGCAATGCATTATAATCTGGAAGAAAATATGATGGTCGATGCAATTGAAAAACCTGACTTTAGGAGAGGACATTGTGGCAACCTTAGAAAATTTTTTAGTGAGTATAATTGGACAGACTTGTTGCTAGGCAAGAAAGTGAATGAGATGTATGTCAAGTTTTGTGAAATATATGATAAAGGCACAAAAAAATTTATACCAAAACAGAGAAGCAGAACTAGGAAACAGGATTGGTTCAACAGAAAGTGCGAGAGGGCCAGAGACCAAAAGACACAAAAATGAAATCAATACAGGAAGAGGCCAAACCCCCAAACATACCAGCGATACAAAGATGCGAGAAACAACTACACGGCAGTGAGGAGAGAGGCAGTAAGAAATTTTGAAAAAGGGATTGCAGACAAATGTAAAACAGAACCAGGTCTATTCTATAAATTCATAAACAACAAATTGCAGGTAAATGATAATATTCAGAGGTTGAAAATGGGAAATAGATTCACGGAAAATGAAAATGAAATGTGTGAAACATTAAACGAAAAGTTCCAAAGTGTGTTTGTACAAAATGAAATCTTCAGGGAACCAGATACAATAAGAATTCCAGAGAACAACATAGAGCACAGAGAGGTGTCTAGAGACGAAGTGGAAAAAATGCTCAAGGAGCTAAATAAGAACAAAGCAGTTGGTCCAGATGGAGTTTCACCATGGGTTCTGAGAGAATGTACACCTGAGCTCAGCATTCCTCTTCAACTGATTTTTCAGGCATCCCTGTTTACAGGAGTTGTAGCTGATGTGTGGAAAAAGGCTAACATAGTAACAATTTACAAAAGTGGAAGCAGGGAAGACCCCCTTAATTATAGACCGGTATCATTGACAAGTGTAATAGTAAAAATATTGGAAAAAATAATTAAAACTAAATGGGTAGAACACCTGGAGAGAAATGATATAATATCAGACAGATAGTACGGTTTTCGATCTGGAAGATCCTGTGTATCGAATTTACTCAGTTTCTATGATCGAGCAACAAAGATATTACAGGAAAGAGATGGTTGGGTTGACTGCATCTATCTGGACCTAAAAAGGGCTTTCGACAGAGTTCCACATAAGAGGTTGTTCCGCCACCACCAGGGACACGAGGTTTCCTGGTGGTGGCGGTGGTGGCCACCGCAACAGCAGCAGCCTTCTTGGTAGGCTTTGCTTCTACCATGATGATGAACCAACCAAGGTGATGAGAGACGCTCAGACAGACAGACAGTCAGTCACGGGGGAATGATGCTGCCGCAGCTTCAGCCGAACCTATTTATGTGCCGGCACGGTACAGAAGCTGCAACCTGGCAACTCGTCCACCAATCACGACGGTTGGTTTTACGGCTCGGAAACCTGGATCCCATATCTTCTCTAAAATACAAGCATTTGTTCGTGTTCTTTGTAAAAGTATCATAAAGCAGGACAGATGAGACAAATGTCATAAAAACTGAAGAGCAGATGAGCACACACATGTATGTATTACAAAAGAAAATCCACAAATTCATTAGAAATTGGCAGGCAAGGCAGGGCAGGGCAGGCTGAGGCAGTAGGTAGACGTAAAATGTCTGTAAATGGCGAAAGAACATAAAGCCAAGACTGAATAAACGATGATGTTAAATATCCATGCCAAGGAAACAAAAATATGTTAGGATACAATTACCATTAAGACACAATTAGCAGGTCCGTATCCTCCCATGACTAAAAGAGTTGGTTATTAGGCACAATGTGTAGGCAGTCTCATGCCAACGGCCATACCACGTTGAGAACACCGCTTCTCGTCCGATCAGCGAAGTTAAGCAACGTTGGGTTTGGTTAGTACTTGGATGGGTGACCGCCTGGGAACACCAAATGCTGTTGGCAATAATGTTTTTTCTTTTGTCTGTTTGTTTTTGTTTGAATGGCGGCTCCACGGGGGAAAATTCACGGAGTTGTGTGGTAAGCTGGCCTGGTAAAATGAATTAATATGTATGTCATGTTTAAAAACAAACTGGCTTAATATAGATAGTGTGTGAGGCTTTATACAAAAAAAAAAAAAAAAAAAAATGTTGTATATATCTTAATCCGGGTTTGAAGTAGCAACTCCAAGAATATCACTTACACACTTAATTACCACTGGACCACTGCAGAACACTTGATGCTGAGGTATCAATTTAATGACGTAAATGCCATTTCCACAAATAAATGATAATTTAAAAGTATTTGTATGTACAAATCTTTTCTGTTTAAAAGGCTACAATATCAGTTACTGATATAATTTGTGTTAATGTTTCTATACCCACAGCTATGAAGGCATATTTTTGCTTATATGTAAGGGGTGGAGAAGGAATCTACAGACCACCATTTCCCCCTCAAGCATATTCCCCCCCCCCCCAACCCCCTCCCTCCCTCCCTCCCACCCACCCACCACCACCACCACCACCACCAACCACTACCACCAATCATCACCACCAATCACCACCACCACCACCACCACCACCCCCCACCACCACCACCACCACCACCCCCCCACCACCACCACCATTGCTTCCCCAGAGCCTAAAGGACTGGTACAAGGAGTCAATATGTATGTCATCTATAAAACAAAAGAATGAACAAAAACACACACACACACACACACACACACACACACACACACACAACAAAAAAAAAAAAAAAAAAAAAAACATGTCCTTGCACAATCCTTGTGCAAGGATAAGATTAAATTGGAAACAAATTGCAAAGCCATGGAAGAAGAAAATAGTCTCTTAAAAATAGCTTTGGAAGAAGTTAAAGTAAATTTAAACACAAATGACTACAATAGGTTAGGCAAGGAAATTCAACAGGAGAAACAGCTTTTGTCAGCACAGATGGAGGAAGTTGCACAGGGAATAGAACAGTGCAAGAAAGATATGCAACTCACTTATGCGCAAGTGGCCAAGGACAAGGAAAAAATAGAAGAAGCAGTAAAAGAAGTCAAACACTGCAGCAACCAAGATAAAACAAACATTAGGCTAGAAGTGAGAAAAGAATTGGCATCTAACCCAAAGTTGGTGCAAAACACAGTTGATCGGAGTAAGTCCCTGATCATTTTTGGATGCAAAGAAAAGGAGATAACATCTAGGTCAGAAAGAGCTGTAGAAGAAGCAAAAGTAGTAGATAAAATTGTTGGCCTCGTGGAAGGTCTTACAACCAAAGAGAATGTGTGCGACTACAGGAGAATAGGCAGATATGTAAAAGGGAAAGATCGACCTTTGAGGATCACCCTAAACGGTGCCAAACAGATGGAAGAAGTACTAAGGAATGCCAGAAAATTACAAAGCGTTGAGGATGGGAAAGGGTGGTCGTTAAGACGAGATCTTTCAAAAGAAGATAGAGAGAAGCTGAAACTGAACCTCGCCGAGGCAAAACGTTTAAATGAGAGCAGGAATGAAGAAGAAATCAATTCTTTTTTCTACAAAGTGATAGGGGTAGGCAGACCAGTAAAGTGGTACATAAAAGCAAACCAACAAAATCATTAGAGAAAGGGGGAGTGAAAAATAAGAAGATGGGGAACAAGTTCCTGAAGATTGCATACACCAACATAGATGGAGTAAGGTCAAAGATACTGGAGTTAAGTGATATAATACAGCTGCAGACACCAGACATTGTTGCACTCACGGAGACAAAACTTGAAGATGTTATTTTAAATGAGGTCATATTCCCAAGGGGCTACTCAATTTGGAGACGGGACAGAAAAATTAGGAAAGGCGGTGGCGTTGCTGTGCTGGTGAAAGAACACCTAAAGGTGAACGAAATAATGACTACCAATCCACAAGAAGTTGACATAATAGCACTAGAGATCTGCCATGAGGATGATAAACTAGTGATCATAAATGCATATAGTCCACCGCTAAGCAGCACATGGTCAAAGGAGGAGCTAGATAGTAAACGAGAAGGTCTTATAACGATAATGAGAGAGATCATAGCGAGAGCGGATAACGATAGTTCACGACTGTTGATAGTCGGCGACTTCAACTTGAAATCCATAGACTGGGAAGCATATGAAGCTAAAACAGAAGATTTCTGGACCTGTAAATTTGTAGACCTCATCCTGGAAACATTCTTGTATCAACATGTTAAACAAGCTACGAGGATGAGGGAAGGTGACGTTCCCTCCATGCTAGATTTGATATTTACCAGGAAGGAGGAAGAAATATTTGACATTCAGTACCTTCCTCCCTTGGGTAAAAGTGACCATGTCTTTTTGGGATAAAGTATGCAATGCGTTATAATCTGGAAGAAAATATGATGGTCGATGCAATTGAAAAACCTGACTTTAGGAGAGGACATTATGGCAACCTTAGAAAATTTTTTAGGGAGTATAATTGGACAGACTTGTTGCTAGGCAAGGAAGTGAATGAGATGTATGTCAAGTTTTGTGAAATATATGATAAAGGCACAAAAAAATTTATACCAAAACAGAGAAGCAGAACTAGGAAACAGGATTGGTTCGACAGAAAGTGCGAGAGGGCCAGAGACCAAAAGACACAAAAATGGAATCAATACAGGAAGAGGCCAAACCCCCAATCATACCAGCGATACAAAGATGCGAGAAACAACTACACGGCAGTGAGGAGAGAGGCAGAAAGAAATTTTGAAAAAGGGATTGCAGACAAATGTAAAACAGAACCAGGTCTATTCTATAAATTCATAAACAACAAATTGCAGGTAAAGGATAATATTCAGAGGTTGAAAATGGGAAATAGATTCACGGAAAATGAAAAGGAAATGTGTGAAACATTAAACGAAAAGTTCCAAAGTGTGTTTGTACAAAATGAAATCTTCAGGGAACCAGATACAATAAGAATTCCAGAGAACAACATAGAGCACATAGAGGTGTCTAGAGACGAAGTGGAAAAAATGCTCAAAGAGCTAAATAAGAACAAAGCAGTTGGTCCAGATGGAGTTTCACCATGGGTTCTGAGAGAATGTGCACCTGAGCTCAGCATCCCTCTTCAACTGATCTTTCAGGCATCCCTGTTTACAGGAGTTGTAGCTGATGTGTGGAAAAAGGCTAACATAGTTCCAATTTACAAGAGTGGAAGCAGGGAAGACCCCCTTAATTATAGACCGGTATCATTGACAAGTGTAATAGTCAAAATATTGGAAAAATAATTAAAACTAAATGGGTAGCACACCTGGAGAGAAATGATATAATATCAGACAGACAGTATGGTTTTCGATCTGGTAGATCCTGTGTATCGAATTTACTCAGTTTTTATGATCGAGCAACAGAGATATTACAGGAAAGAGATGGTTGGGCTGACTGCATCTATCTGGACCTAAAAAAGGCTTTCGACAGAGTTCCACATAAGAGGTTGTTCTGGAAACTGGAAAATATTGGAGGAGTGACAGGTACGCTTCTAACATGGATGAAAAACTTTCTGACTGATAGAAAAATGAGGGCTGTGATCAGAGGCAATGTATCGGACTGGAGAAATGTCACAAGTGGAGTACCACAGGGTTCAGTTCTTGCACCAGTGATGTTTATTGTCTACATAAATGATCTACCAGTTGGTATACAGAATTATATGAACATGTTTGCTGATGATGCTAAGATAATAGGAAGGATAAGAAATTTAGATGATTGTCATGCCCTTCAAGAAGACCTGGATAAAATAAGTATATGGAGCACCACTTGGCAAATGGAATTTAATGTTAATAAATGTCATGTTATGGAATGTGGAATAGGAGAACATAGACCCCACACAACCTATATATTATGTGAGAAATCTTTAAAGAACTCTGATAAAGAAAGAGATCTAGGGGTGGTTCTAGATAGAAAACTATCACCTGAAGACCACATAAAGAATATTGTGCAAGGAGCCTATGCTATGCTTTCTAACTTCAGAATTGCTTTTAAATACATGGATGGGGATATACTAAAGAAATTGTTCATGACTTTTGTTAGGCCAAAGCTAGAATATGCAGCTGTTGTTTGGTGCCCATATCTTAAGAAGCACATCAACAAACTGGAAAAGGTGCAAAGACATGCTACTAAGTGGCTCCCAGAACTGAAGGGTAAGAGCTACGAGGAAAGGTTAGAAGCATTAAATATGCCAAAACTAGAAGACAGAAGAAAAGAGGTGATATGATCACTACATACAAAATAGTAACAGGAATTGATAAAATCGACAGGAAGATTTCCTGAGACCTGGAACTTCAAGAACAAGAGGTCATAGATATAAACTGGCTAAACACAGATGCCGAAGAAATATAAGAAAATTCACTTTCGCAAACAGAGTGGTAGACGGTTGGAACAAGTTGGGGGAGAAGGTGGTGGAGGCCAAGACCGTCAGTAGTTTCAAAGCGTTATATGACAAAGAGTGCTGGGAAGACGGGACACCACGAGCGTAGCTCTCATCCTGTAACTACACTTAGGTAATTACACTTAGGTAATTACACACCCCAGGGAGCCCCGTGACAGCTGACTAACTCCCAAGTACCTATTTACTGCTAGGTAACAGGGGCATCAGGGTGAAAGAAACTTTATTGTCATATTGTCTCCACCTCACTGGGGATACGAACCCGACCTCAGGACTACGAAACCCAAAGCGCTGTCACTCAGCTGTCAGGAACCCCTAGGGTATGGTATCAGGTGTGACCTTTAAGCCAGTCTGTGATAGTCCTAGTCCGATATCTCTGACACC
>WNGS01152393.1:0-11930 GCA_020271785.1 Procambarus virginalis
GGTTGTACAGACTGACAATGGTACTACTTTAAGTCTGATATTTTTGAACAATTTTGTAAGGACCATGGAATAACTCATAAGGTTCCAGCCCATACCATCCACAGAGTCAGGGGTCATTGAAAGGTTCCATCTAACTCTGAAGCAGATGTTGAAGACATCGTGCGAGAGTTCCCATACCTTCTGGGACGAGAACTTGCCGTATGTTTTGTTGCTGCTAGGGAGGGGTTGCAAAGTTCACTGGGTGTTCTCCTTTTGAGTTAGTCTTTGGCCATAAAGTTCGTGGACCCTTGCAAATGTTACAGGAGAATCTGTTAGGGAACGTAACGTTAACCGAAGGTTCGGCTTTCTTTGCGCAACACCACCAGAGACTCAAGGACTGCAAGGCTGCGGCACTAAAGTATCTTGGGAAGGCCCAAGAGAATATGAAAGAACGGAACGATGCCAAGGCTAAGTTGCGGGTATTTCAGCCCGGTGACCCTGTCCTGGTACTAAAGCCTCGACTGGGGAGCACTATGTCCCACAAGTACGAGGGCCCCTACATTGTGACAGAGAAGACTGGGGACCTCACGTACAAAGTGAGACACTCTGATAAGCGTAAACAGGTAATGCTCGTACACGTGAATCGGCTGAAGAAGTTCCAGGGCCCCAGGCCCATTGCACTAACCAATGTTTCCATTTCCAGTGAGGGAGGGGATGATTGTTCTGGGGACCCAACTAATCTCATTCTCAATAATTCTAGTTCTGTGAATGCTGTGGAGGAGGGACTGTCCCATTTGCAGATGTCCCAACGTGACGAGGTGCAGTCGTTGCTTGACGAATTCTCCAGTCTGTTCGGGGAGGTCCCGACCCAGACTGATGCCATTTACCATGATGTCGAGTTGACGGACTACACCCCCATTCGCCTTCAACCCTATCGGATGAGTCCGGAAAAGAAGGCCATCGTCCGTAAGGAGGTCGACTTCTTGCTCCAGCACGGCCTCATCAGGCCGAGCCAGGGCTCTTGGTGCTCGCCCTGCCTTTTGGTCCCCAAACCAGATGGCTCCTGGCGATTATGCACCGATTATCGGCAGCTCAACAAGGTGACCATAGTGGACGCCTATCCATTGCCACGTCTCGAGGACTGTATCGACGAAATCGGGAACGCTACGTACGTATCTAAATTCGATCTATCGAGAGGGTACTATCAAATCCCTCTCACTGAACGTGCTAAACAACTAACGGCGTTTGTGACCCCCGAGGGTGTGTTTGAGTATCAAGTGTTACCATTCGGCTTGCGTAATGCCCCTGCCACGTTCCAGAGGCTAATGAACTCTTTGCTCGCTAATGTGCCAAATTGTCGGGCGTATTTAGATGATATTGTGCTCTTTGATATTAATTGGGCTGACCACATAGCTAGGTTACGCCAGTTGTTCACAGTGTTGAAACATGCAAATCTAACCTTAAATGCTAAAAAGTGTCATTTTGGCCAAGGCACAGTGACGTACCTCGGTTATGAAGTGGGCCAAGGAAAAGTGTTACCTCGACAAGACAAAATTAGTGCTATTCTGGACTATCCAGTGCTCAGGTCTAAAAAGGACATTCAACGATTTATCGGTATGTGTGCGTACTACCGACGCTTTTGTCAGAACTTTTCCAGTGTGGCCACTCCTCTCACAGATTTGTTGCGGAAGGCCGTTAAATTTAAGTGGTCATCGGACTGTGCAGAGGCATTTAAAAACTTGAAATTGATCTTAGCTTCCGCCCCAGTGCTTGCTAGTCCAAGGTTCGACCGTCCGTTTAAAATTCAAGTTGACGCGTCTGACTCGGGTGCTGGTGCAGTGTTGTTGCAAACTGGGGATGATAAAGTGGAACACCCAGTATATTATTACTCTGTGAAATTTGACAAGGCGCAGCGCAATTATTCGGTGATAGAAAAAGAGGCGTTGGCGCTTGTGCTAACTTGCAAAAAGTTCGAAGTGTACCTCACAGGTAATATAGTGGAAGTGTACACGGACCATAACCCATTAGTTTTCATGAATCAGATGAAGCAGAAAAATAAGCGCATCCTCAGGTGGGCATTGTACCTACAGGACTTTAATCTATCTATTATCCACCTACCGGGCCGGCTCAACGTGATAGCCGACGCTCTGTCCCGCTTGCCTGAGTAACATTCGTCTGAGCCGCAGGAAGCCATACCAAATGTCATGCTTTAGTTATTTTTTTTTTAGGTTCTCCTGTGACATTAAATATCCCGTGTCCAATTTATTTACTTCCTTTTTTTTTTTTGTTTGGTGTATGGTTTTTCTTCAGAGAATTCCCTTGTAATTTTTTTTTTGACAGAGAAATTGTTGTTTGGTTGATTTTCTATTATGTCATGGATGTCCATTTTATTCTGTATACTCTTACAAAAAAAAAAATATGACTACTATTCTAGTAGTCACATTTTTTTGTTTTTTTCTCTGAAGGGGGGAGGAGTGTTACGACTCTGGGTTGTTTAGATGGAAACCAGAGGTCAAAATTGAGCTTATTAACGACAATATGGCAGGGCACGCATAGAGAGATGTAGCTGTTTGTAATCATCCCTGCCAGAAGTACAATTATTTGTGTGGCTCACAAAGCATTAAGGCTCTTAAACTTGTTGTGGATTAAGTAACATTGTTATAAGTTTAACTACCCGTAGAATGAGGAAAGTAGCAATATGAGGCATAAGGGGAAGATGTTTTAATGTGTATAGCTGTATGATCAATTGGGCTCTTCCCGGCACCACACACGCATGCGGCAGGGCTCGAGACTGAGACGGTCTTCTCTGCTGACTGCCGTGCTGTTCGGACGCGCTCTCCTCCTTCCTCTTAATTCTTTATTTCTGTGACTTAGTTGATTAAGTACTCCATTACTCATTTTTGTATATGTCTGGCATACCTATCGTTATATGTGGAGAGTAGTATACCTGGGGTGTAGTAAGTGTTATTTAAGTTTTTATATTACCTGCTATGCTAACAGGGGTCCCCGTGTAACCACGTGGTCCCCTACCCTAAGCTGACTCCAGTGTGTTATAGTAGAGCTTTACCCTAGCTTGCTTTCAGTGTAAAACCTTGTATCCTGTCTAGGTGGACCAAGGCTTGTAACGTAAGATTGTGTGGTAAAGTTAGTATTAAATTGTTATTGGTGTGATTGTGTATGGGGGGGTGTTAAGGGGTTAATAAATAAGTTTGAACAGAGTATCCCTTATTCCTGTGTGGGAGTACAATAATCATTTCCTAGACTAACCGGGTTTAGTAGCAAGCATTTATTACTGTGGATATATTATTTTGGGGGCCGGGCCTTTTGATTCTCCCATATCTTGATACCTCTATTCTACTTACTCTTACCCCTTAATAGTACCAGTTTCCCCATAGCAGTCCCACATTATTTTTTATAACAGTCATCATAAAATTGAGAGTAGACCCAAGGACATCTGCCTCTCTGTCGTATAAAAGCCCTGGTATCACTGCTGCAAGACACACTCGCTCAGCTGTGGCCACAGCCGATCAACTATCAACCATGAAGCTCTTGGTGAGTAGCGCCAACGATTTACTTCACTTACATAAATTTACAATCAAAATATTATACTATTTAAAATTAGGCATATCATTTGGTAATTTGTAGGAATCTTACTTATACAAGAAGAAAAATTCTTTACTTCTAAATATCATGACACTAAGATTATTTTTTTTTATGTATAGGTGTTTGTGATCCTGGTAGCTGCCGTTTGCGCTTCTGAAATTGAGAAGCGAGATGCGGAGCCCAGTTACGTGACGAGCAATTACGGTAGTGCTTACCCTAAATACATTAACGGCTTCCACAATGGAAAGAGGTCTGCCGAGCCAGAACCTGAACCAACATTCCCAATTTACTCCTACAACCCAAAACTCAGTTATGATCGCCATTACTACAAGAGGTCTGCCGAGCCAGAGCCTGAACCAACATACCCAATTTACTCCTACGGCCCACAACACAGTTATATCCGTAATTTCTACAAGAGGTCGGCTGAGCCAGAGTCGGAACCATCCTACCCTTTCTACTCTAATTATGGTTACCGACCACTAAACTTTTATAACCACCACCTTTACTAAAGTTCTCCTGATCCAAATGTCAGCATTTATACATATGAGAAACCAAGTCAAAAGGTGGACCAACTGCAAAATATATTTTTTATTAATACTAGGCTTATGCTATGTTCTGTCTCATGAAAAACTAATGCAAAGAGAGTTCTCGTCGCCAGCAATACTACCTTAAAGACATCCAGCAGCTGAATTAAACATTTAATGGTTGTATCAAGATCAATGATGGTCTGATGCGAGTGGCATTGTTCAGTAAAGAAATATATCTATATAATGACTTTAATACAATCCTCTTAATATAATTTTGTAGTGTCGTTATGATTACTTGTCATTTGTATAATAACAATTATAATTTCAAATTAGGAATATATTATTTTTATATTAAATTTTAATATTTTAATTAATATTAATTACATCTACAATAATATTCACGAACAAGGGGGAATTAATTGCTTATTGACTTATTTTTAAATATATGAATGGGCATCATCAATTCACATTATCCATTAATTTTTAAAGTGTTGGTGAATAGACTTATGCTTAAGGTAACAGTTATCAAAGAAACAAATCCAGAAGTTATGAATCCAAAATGTAAACATTATATTCTGTACAAACAACATTCATCTTGATGTTTTCAGGTGAGATTTTTAAAACAAAATTATTATAGGTGGACAGATATTACCTGACACGCTTAGATTTAATACTGCAAAAGAATGTTACTGGAAAATTAATAAAAATGTTTGTCACACATATCAAGATTTTAGCAAAATATTTCACTTAAGTAAGAATCTAGACTCTAATTTAATAGCTCAAAAGTTGTCATTTTTTCATGTTTATTGTGGCTTATAACAGAGCTTAACCATACATAAAGTTTTATATATGAAATAAGTGTTATTACATGTTCTTAAGTTAGATTTTGACTGGTCCGTTCTTCCTTATAAAAACAAATTGGTAACTTTAAATTCCATGCTTTTGGATGGCCATGGAGCATCTCAAAGCATTTATATATTTCAAACGTACACGTGAGAAACATTGATATACAAGAACTTTGAGAAATTGCCAAGTATAACAGAATGAATATGGCTACTATTAGTGTAATAGAAATGGTAGTTTCTGTTTCTATAATAATGAATCCTGGCTCTTATTCATGGAAATATATACAGAGAGAACAATGAAACAAGTAAGGTCATATATATACATGAGGAGGTAAACTATTTATGTTACAATGAGAATTTTTACAATTCCCTCAAAAATGAAAGACAATGACGAACAAGTAAGATGACATGATACTCTACCTGAGTGAGTTAGAAATAGGGGGTAATGAAAATGACATCCCCAAGATAATTTAAATCACTGTATATTGACATATAAGATTCTATTGGTAGTAAGAATAATCTACTCAAGGAAGGTAACACAAATAAAAAAATTATCCTGTTTAGATTGTTCATATACTTACAATGTGGACCATCGTACATATATTGACAAAATGGACAATAAAAGAGTAGAATTTGTACTATTAAACTTGGATCACTATGAAAAGGTTTTGTGTATATGTTTCTAATAAACCCTAACCACTCAATAAAGCCCTTTATTTGGAATTTGATGGCCTGACAAAGGAAATTTACGTGCTACAGTAGTCCTAGGAATATATAAGATTTGGTTCATAGCTAATTTATTTTTAAAGCTCTATTAAGAGCAATGATCGAGATCTGGATCGATCACGCTACGCAATCAACCTTGGGGCTTGATTCCCCACTAGTAATAACTACCCCTTGGCTCTTACATGTGTGGTTAATTCAAAACGATGTGAATGGTGTACTCGGATTTGAGGAGCATCGGCGTCCACCTCAACTCGGCCAAGTGGGGACCACGTGGCAAGGACAAGTTCACAAATACAAAAGAAATGGACATAATAAAAATGCACATTAAGCTAATTAATTTATTCAAAATTAAGCAAAATCTAAATAATTGTTCACTCCCTACTTTTGAACACTCCCTAACTGAACATTTAACGGCAATGAGTGGACTATTCCCTACAATTACTCGTAAAGCAACTCTACCTTCTATGTTGACCCGCTTGAGTAGAGTGCTGGTCTTATGGGAGGTGAGATTATGACCTATTTTACTATATAAAGGTTTGAAACGTCAATATAAGTACAATGTTATATGTACATAGTTATAAACGTACTATCTAAACCAGGAGGATGGATTAAAACAAAATACTAGCATTTAAAATAAAAACTAAAAACAGACGATAAAATTCATAATGGGAATACTACAGGAAACAGAATTCAGAGAGAGGACAATACAAAACATGATGATGTTCTGTTACCCAAGCGGAGCCCACGATTTAGTCAGGCATGAAAGAAAGAAAATAAATTAGGTGCCAGAGCATGGAAAAACAACAGGAACTCCAGACTTTCAGAGAGCAGGAGAATATATTTCAATATATTTCCATCCGTAGTTACTTCACAGTTACATCATGGGAAAAACAACAGTGAAGAAACTGATGAGATAACTGACACGTTCACATAGAATTATAAGGTGTGTGAGTAAAACATCAGTAGATTCTAAGAGGTCTACGCAATAAAGCACTTAAAAGTTTAGAAAAGTGTCTGAAATGAAATAGGTAGTTGACCATACAGGAGGACGACTAAGTTTGTGAGAAAGAGGCTACAATGATGTGTGTGACTACGTGTGTGACGAGCACACACACACACACACACACACACACACACACACACACACACACACACACACACACACACACACACACACACACACACACACACACCACACACACACACACACACACACACACACACACACACACACACACACCCACACACACACACACACCACACACACACACACACTCACACACACACACACATTCCTCTCAATGTTTGCTGACGACGCCAAAATTATGAGAAGGATTAGACAGAGGAGGACAGCTTGAGACTTCAAGAAGACCTGGACAAGCTGCAGGAATGGTCGAACAAATGGCTGTTAGAGTTTAACCCAAGCAAATGTAATGTAATGAAGATAGGGGTAGGAAGCAGGAGACCAGATACAAGGTATCATTTGGGAGCTGAAATACTTCAAGAGTCAGAGAGAGAGAAAGACCTGGGGGTTGATATCACACCAGACCTGTCCCCTGAAGCTCATATCAAGAGGATAACATCAGCAGCATATGCCAGGTTGGCTAACATAAGAACGGCCTTTAGAAACTTGTGTAAGGAATCTTTCAGAACATTATATACCACATATGTCAGACCAATCCTGGAGTATGCGGCTCCAGCATGGAGTCCCTATCTAGTCAAGCATAAGACTAAACTGGAAAAGGTTCAAAGGTTTGCCACCAGACTAGTACCCGAGCTGAGAGGTATGAGCTACGAGGAGCGACTGCAGGAATTAAACCTCACTTCGTTGGAAGACAGAAGAGTTAGGGGGGACATGATCACCACATTCAAGATTCTCAGGGGAATCGACAGGGTTGATAAAGACAGGCTGTTTAACACAAGGGGCACACGCACTAGGGGACACAGGTGGAAACTGAGTGCCCAAATGAGCCACAGAGATATTAGAAAGAACTTTTTTAGTGTCAGAGTGGTTGACAAATGGAATGCATTAGGAAGCGATGTGGTGGAGGCTGACTCCATACACAGTTTCAAGTGTAGATATGATAGAGCCCAATAGGCTCAGGAAACTGTACATCTGTTGATTGACGGTTGAGAGGCGGGACCAAAGAGCCAGAGCTCAACCCCCGCAAGCACAACTAGGTGAGTACAACTAGGTGAGTACACACCACAACACCCCACACACACACACACACACAAACAAAGACACACACTTACAAACACACACACACACATAAATATAGTAAGTGTCCCGGAATATAAAACGCGCATATATATTTTGTCTAGGTAAGATATTTCAATTCCAGCAAATATACTATTGCAGAGTTCAACCAAATAAGATCTCCAAACATCTTACCTATAATTTCGCAGGTAAGTATAATACATCCGGGTGCTCTAAATCCAGAATATATCAGGTATCAATCCACAAAGATATAGAGTTATATAACAAAGCACCTTATAACTACTCAATACAAATTTACATTCCTTTCGACATATGAGCTCCAAGTCATCTGAGTTAAATTTATCTCCAAGGCAACAGGGAAATCTTCCGTGTTGATACGTGAGGGTCACACTAACACGCTCTGCACTTGAAAGAAGCTCATGAATTTACAACATTTCTAGAAAACAATGCTTAAATTTAATATCCTCACACTCTAATTCACACTCATTGAGAAAATCTTAGTAATCATTTTTGTTAAGTTCCAAAACTCTGGTTGGCACTCAAATGAGCATTTATTATGATAATAATTATAATTTGTTTCGTCAGGGACAGGCAGATTGTGTACAAATATAATATTGGCTTACATCGAAATCCCTCCTTAAGGTCGAACTACTTATCTTCTACAGAATGCAACTCCGAAAAAAGAGAAAAACAGCCCATGATGAACATGTCTGTTCCAATGACAAATTAAAGTTGTATTAACATGGAATCATGAAAGGGACATACTCCTAGCGAGATATAAAACATGTGCATGCATATAAAATATTTTCAATTTAACTAAAATCAATTGTAACTATTAACCTAAACGAAAGACAATTCGTACAATATGCAATTGGATTAACATTCTAATATTTAGAATTAAATAAGGAAGATACAATTATAACTACAGCTTTCTCATTGGAACGTCATCATAAAATTGAGGGGAAACCCAAGGATATCTGCCTCTCTCTCGTATAAAAGCCCTGGTGTCACTGCTGCAAGACACACTCGCTCAGCTGTGGCCACAGCCGATCAACTATCAACCATGAAGCTCTTGGTGAGTAGCGCCAACGATTTACTTCACTTACATGAATTTACAATCAAAAATTATTATATATATTAAAATTAGGCATATCATTTGGTAATTTGTAGGAATCTTACATGTACAAGAAGAAAAATTCTTTACTTCTAAATATCATGACACTAAGATTATTTTTTTTATGTATAGGTGTTTGTGATCATGGCAGCTGCCGTTTGCGCTTCTGAAATTGAGAAGCGAGATGCGGAGCCCAGTTACGTGACGAGCAATTACGGTAGTGCTTACCCTAAATACATTCACGGCTACCACAATGGAAAGAGGTCTGCCGAGCCAGAACCTGAACCAACATACCCAATTTACTCCTACGACCCACAACTCAGTTATGGTCGCCATTACTACAAGAGGTCTGCCGAGCCAGAGCCTGAACCAACATACCCAATTTACTCCTACGGCCCACAACACAGTTATATCCGTAATTTCTACAAGAGGTCGGCCGAGCCAGAGTCGGAACCATCCTACCCTTTCTACTCTAATTATGGTTACCGACCACTAAACTTTTATAGCCACCACCTTTACTAAAGTTCTCCTGATCCAAATGTCAGCATTTATACATATGAGAAACCAAGTCAAAAGGTGGACCAACTGCAAAATATATTTTTTAATAATACTAGGCTTATGCTATGTTCTGTCTCATGAAAAACCAATGCAAAGATAGTTCTCGTCGCCAGGAATACTACCTTAAAGACATCCAGCAGCTGAATTAAACATTTAATGGTTGTATCAAGATCAATGATGGTCTGATGCGAGTGGCATTGTTCAGTAAAGAAATATATCTATATAATGACTTTAATACGATCCTCTTAATATAATTTTGTAGTGTCGTTATGATTACTTGTCATTTGTATAATAACAATTATAATTTCAAATTAGGAATATATTATTTTTATATTAAATTTTAATATTTTAATTAATATTAATTACATCTACAATAATATTCACGAACAAGGGAGAATTAATTGGTTATTGACTTATTTTTAAATATATGAATGGGCGTCATCAATTCACAATATCCATTAATTTTTAAAGTGTTGGTGAATAGACTTATGCTTAAGGTAACAGTTATCAAGGAAACAAATCCAGAAGTTGTGTATCCAAAATGTAAACATTATATTCTGTACAAACAACATTCATCTTGATGTTTTCAGGTGAGATTTTTAAAACAAAATTATTATAGGTGGACAGATATTACCTGACACGCTTAGATTTAATACAGCAAAAGAATGTTACTGGAAAATTAATAAAAATGTTTGTCACACATATCAAGATTTTAGCAAAATATTTCACTTAAGTAAGAATCTAGACTCTAATTTAATGGCTCAAAAGTTGTCATTTTTTCATGTTTATTGTGGCTTATAACAGAGCTTAACCATACATAAAGTTTTATATATGAAATAAGTGTTATTACATGTTCTTAAGTTAGATTTTGACTGGTCCGTTGTTCCTTACAAAAACAAATTGGTAACTTCAAATTCCATGCTTTTGGATGGCCATGGAGCATCTCAAAGCATTTATATATTGCAACCGTACACGTGAGAAACATTGATATACAAGAACTTTGAGAAATTGCCAAGTATAACAGAATGAATATGGCTGCTATTAGTGTAATAGAAATGGTAGTTTCTGTTTCTATAATAATGAATCCTGGCTTTTATTCATGGAAATATATACAGAGAGAACAATGAAACAAGTAAGGTCATATATATACATGAGGAGGTAAACTATTTATGTTACAATGAGAATTTTTACAATTCCCTCAAGAATGAAAGACAATGACGAACAAGAAAGATGACATGATACTCTACCTGAGTGAGTTAGAAATAGGGGTAATGAAAATGACATCCCCAAGATAATTTAAATCACTGTATATTGACATATAAGATTCTATTGGTAGTAGGAATAATCTACTCAAGGAAGGTAACACAAATAAAAAAAATATCCTGTTTAGATTGTTCATATACTTACGATGTGGACCATCGTACATATATTGACAAAATGGACAATAAAAGAGTAGAATTTGTACTATTAAACTTGGATCACTATGAAAAGGTTTTGTGTATATGTTTCTAATAAACCCTAACCACTCAATAAAGCCCATTATTTGGAATTTGAGGCCTGACAAAGGAAATTTACGTGCTACACTAGTCCTAGGAATATATAAGATTTGGTTTATAGCTAATTTATTTTTAGAGCTCTATTAAGTGAATAGTACCAAATTTTACTATATAAAGGTTTGAAACGTCAATATAAGTACAATGTTATATGTACATAGTTATAAACGTACTATCTAAACCAGGAGGATGGATTAAAACAAAATACTAGCATTTCAAATAAAAACTAAAAACAGACGATAAAATTCATAATGGGAATACTACAGGAAACAGAATTCAGAGAGAGGACAATACAAAACATGATGGTGTTCTGTTACCCAAGCGGAGCCCACGATTTAGTCAGGCATGAAAGAAAGAAAATAAATTAGGTGCCAGAGCATGGAAAAACTACAGGAACTCCAGACTTTCAGAGAGCAGGAGAAAGTACCAGAGGGCTGGTTATTAGTGCCTCATTGTGGGAAGATTGGAGGAGATTTTAAAACGTCATGTTAAATGCAATATATTTCCATCCGTAGTTACTTCACAGTTATCATGGGAAAAACAACAGTGAAGAAACTGATGAGATGACTGACACGTTCACATAGAATTATAAGGTGTGTGAGTAAAACATCAGTAGATTCTAAGAGGTCTACGCAATAAAGCACTTAAAAGTTTAGAAAAGTGTCTGAAATGAAATAGGTAGTTGACCATACAGGAGGACGACTAAGTTTGTGAGAAAGAGGCTACTATGATGTGTGTGACTACGTGTGTGACGAGCACACACACACACACACACACACACACCACACACACACACACACAACA